>JAQIXJ010001262.1:0-22209 GCA_034700185.1 Phthiracarus laevigatus
GCCAAGAAATTAAAACATTGAAAAGTAATTAACATTTCAGTTGCGTCGCTGAAGTGAAATTTAAATTTTTTAAAAAATCCTATGATTTTTATTGTATTTACCGTTGCAGATAAAATATTTCTAAAATTAGAAACTCTTGCTATAGTTAATCGGTTAATCTATTAGCTCTATAATAACTATAACTTGTTTATTCCAAGGTGGAAAATTTATTTTGCATACCAATTAATCAAAAAGATTTACTGATGAGTAAATAATTGAGCGTTGAACTTATTTTGCATGAAATTACAAAAAGAGGTTGATTGTCTGGCGAATCGCACCGAATTGAAACATTACTACAGGTAATCTTATCTAATAAGTAGTATGCAATTAATTTTAAAAAAGGGTTTAAACCATTTGATAATTGTGCAAAAAGAACAGAACATTTTTGTTCTAGGAAATAAATTTGAATATTTAATAACCAGACATAGTAGAAAATGTAAGAAATGTTTGTTATTGGGTGCCAAAAACTTTTATTCAAAACTTGCATTGAATGTAATAGGATATTTAAATTCTTTTCTACCAAACATTAAATATATATTATATATATTTTGTTATTAAGAAAGTTTTATGATTTAATAAATGTTCTCTTGAATGTTTTTGAGAGAAGAAAACATATCGATTGAAAACTTCTCGCGCCTATGAATTTAATTTTGAAATTGTGAGAACAAAAAAGTTAAATATATAGTTATGTCATATTAGGTTACAATTAAAAAGAGCAAACTTTTCGGATTATATTTAATTAAAAATAATTTCTAAAAATGATTAAAATAAGCGGAATAGAGTAAACTCACGGTAATGGTTTTTAGAATGAAAAAATTGTTTGCCGGTAATGGAATGATAGTGTAAATTTTGAGTGCGATAATGGATTGGAAAAATTAAATATTTATAGTAACTGCAACCTAATATTACATATTGCTATATTAGTAATTAACGCTAAATAATTATTTTATGGAATTATTGCATCAAATTACGACGTCCAGCCGCTAAGCCTATAGCATATAAAAAAATTTAATAGTTAATATTCGCATTACCATAAGCATCACCAAAGAGATCAAGTAATATTGGCATTATTGAGTTAATGTCAAGTCAAATTTGTGAAAATAAATCACTGTTAAAAAAAATTTATAAAGCACTAAGCATTTACGTATGGAAATGCATAAAAAATTGATTTTTAAAAGTATATAATTATACTTTGATTTTCGTGCGCTATTGATCCTTATTACATATTATTCATCGTTATTTTAATTATTGTTATTTGCATCAAGTGATAAAATGTAGTCTCACATCAATAGATGTGTATATATACACCTTTATCCTTCACAGCATGCGATATCATTAGAGGTGTCAAACCATATGAACGTGGAGCCAAAAAATTTATAACATCCACAAATTAAAACTATCATAACTTAAGTTTAGAAGTTATTTCATACAACATCCTTATAAAATTAGGATTGAATTTTCACTTTTAAATTGTTCGATATATTTTCTCACTAGATTTAAAATCACTGTTAAGATTTTCAGCTGCGTTTTCGTCAGATATATTAATTTTATATAGAAAAAATAATTCGTTTATAAATTAATCCAATTTAATAAAATTTCTTTGTTATATTTTATTTCGGCTTAAACATAGTTCAATTCATACGAGTCAATTCGTTTGCGTCTAATTATCTAAAAAATACTTATAATTTAATAACAAAGTTATTTGGTATAACAGTACATCAATTTATAATTGCAATTTCATTTAAATTTATTTATACTATTATGTAAATGTTTTAATGTGTTGAAAGTGGTTTTCATGAATTTAATGTTTTCAATCCAATCCAAACCATAATATAAAAACCTAAACCAAACCAATTCAAACCGAAAACCAATGGTAAAACCATTGGTTAACCATTACAAACCAAACCATTGGCACCTTAGGATTAAGTAATAGTACAGGAAATATCGTAAATGAGACGATCCGTAATTATTTTATTGATGCCCAATACTTTTGTGAGAGATATGTTTCAAACTATTCCTCTTTTTTCATGCGAAAGCTTTGAAAGCCCTCCACGTGCCTCCTTTTCAAGCTTTGCACAACTATTAAGTGCAAACGAAAATGACATATAAATTAACATATTAAATAAAATTGACATAAATCAAGTTTTTGATTGATGTTTAGAGTTTTTAAGATACAAGATATTCAAGTGATATAGTTTTATTCTTGTTACAAATAAATATCTTAACACTTAAACAGATAATTAAATAAAGTGTTGAATACATTAATAAGCTGGTATTTTTAAAATTAACATAAATATTTAGTAAGTAATAAATTTTCAAGTATATACGAACTTACATTAAATTAATTATTTATTTTTAACCTTACTTTTTTAAAAAAGCAAAGCTTTTGGATTCGATATCTATCCTTCCGTTTAGCAGTCCCGGCGACTGCAGTTTAATATTAATTAAATGATTTTAAATTTTATACACTTTACTTGAAAAATTTGGACACTGATAGATCTATTTATTGAAGTCTAAACATAGTTTACACTTTAAAAACAAAACCGATACTTTCTTTATCTTTGGAATTGAAGATAATCATGTCATAAATGTTAATCTAAACACCTTTTATGATTAAAGATGTGAACTACGGAAAATTACAGCGTTCGTAACCAGTAGTTGCCGGTTATTTGCACAGCATTCGCACGTTTTAACCTATTCATTTGTTTATTCACTTTACGCATCTGTTAAGCAATCTGTCAAAAATATGACGAAAAACGCAGATGGTTGTTTTCATATATTATTTTATTAGTTTTACATTAGTTTTTTGTTTTAAACAACAGAATAATAACGGTATTTTGTTTCAAAAGTCATGCTTACATAATTTTTCAACTGTTCTATTTAATTAATTTCCTGTTATTTACCCTTTTGTTTTCGAAAGTGAGTTCTGGGTTTATAATTGAATCTTTAAACAAAACACAACAATAACAGAAAACTTCGAATGGAATTTAGACATCTTATATTTAGAAACTCGAAAACAAAACAGTTTTGAAAGGGCTGAATACCTCCTAATTCAAGTTTAAGTATTTATTTTAGAAGGACTAGCGCTGATCAATGTTTTATTTTAAATTTTTTTTGTATATTAAATTTTTTCGTTTTATTATGGTTTTTAAATGTTTGAAACTTGAAATGTGAGATTGAGAGTTTCAATATTATAGATAGTAAATATTTGAATCGTAAATATTAGACTCATTTTGATGTGCGCAATCTCTGAATAATAAAAACAATAATAATTGTTTTTTGGCGCATTATTAACGTTACGTGTTATTGTTTTCTATAGTGTTTGTTTTTTGAGCGTTAATTTATTAATTATTTCAATTAAATATCGATATTTATTAATTAAATAGAATTGGAATTATGTCCTTTAAGGTAAAGAATAACATTAAATTAATTTTAAGAATATAAATAAAGTTTTAAGATATATTTAGTTGTAAAATAATAATAATAATATATTTCACTATAATATATATCCCAAAATTCACCATAACCACCAGAAAAATTAATAAGTTTCGTTTTACCCATCATTTTTTTATAACCACCAAATTTTTAAAACAAACGTTTTTTTACCAAAGCACTAATTATATGAATATAAAATGCTAAATAAGATCTCATTTTCAAAATTTTATTTTGGATTTTAAAAATCATAAAAATTAATTAAACTTTGCATAAACTATTATACTATTTTACATTATAAATATTTAAAAATTAAAATTATTATAATAAACACTTTTAGTACATAAATAAATTGTTTTATAAAAATTTTTAAAAAATAAATAAAAGCAATTTTTAATAAGTTTCATGATTAAGTAGGGATTTCAAATAGGCAACACGCGACAACAATTTTCTGGTATTTCTTACACGTGTTGAATTTAATTGTTTCAATAAGATTATATCGTTCAACAATGACAAACATATCCATAAATTAACTATTGTTCTCACGTGTAGTAGCAATGTAGACGATATAGATGATTTTAATTGTTTCGAAGTTTTACTCTTAAAGATTCGGAGTTAGTAATTCACATTTAATAGCAATTAATAGTAGATTATATAGAATGGTAGATAATATCGAATCGTTGGAATCTATAACTTCAGGTTATGAAAATCTGCACAGTCGTTTCAACTCCTATCGTTTAAAATACTGATCTCACCGAATGATATACAACTCCCATCGTTAAATATACTAATCCCACCGAATAATAAACAACCTTTTATCTCAAATATACTGATCCCAACGAATTAACTACTGACCACACTGAATACCCTAATGATCCCATCACTGTGATCACTGATTTATTTTATCTACATATTATCGATAATTAAATACCAGCATTTGCACCAGTCTGTTCAACTTCCATATTGCTGGTGTCTACCGTATCCAAAATACTGCCAGAATTTTCATCAGTATTATCATTGTTTGTTAATAAATAGTGTTATTATAAATAATAAATTTTAAATAATAAATTTGAATTAAACATTACCATCAAACTTGAGATCAATAATTAATTTTTCACATTTATCATTTGTATAAAAACTATTTCCTATTTTTATATTATCATGATGATGACGACGGTATTTTCTAATAACTTATCCGCATAATCTACTGTTTGTTTATCATTTTGTAATTATTTCGCGAGTTTATCAAATTCTCCATAAATAAGCAATCAAGAAACCTCATCAGTTTTGATTATGGCATTTATACATTAGGCTAGCACACAAATGCCACTATCAACGATCTTTGGTTTATTGCCATGAATTTTCACGACATGGTGACGAATATTAGGTTTGTAATGATTTATGGACGAAAGATTCGTATCTTTGCACATTAAAAAACGGTATTTATAATTTTCGTCATTGTTAGCATATAAGTTTCCAAATTTTTAATTAAATCTCCAATTTCTAATGTGTTATATAAATCGAGAAAAGTAAATTCGTAACTAAAAATGCAATATTAACTTATTAAAAATCAAATAAAATTGTATGTAATAAATAGTCTTACTTATCAAGAGTAATGTCCGAATGAATTTGATAAGTGTGTGCCAATCAAACGTACCATTGTTTATCAAAACATATCGCAACTAATATAACATCTTTACCGCTAAGGGAATCATTTAAGCTAATATATCTCTCCGGCGTGTATTGCTTAGTTATTCCAACAATACTTTTAGTATCAATAAGACCAATAGAGCTGCTTTTCGGATTGTAGAAGTAATCAAGTGTTTTGTCGAACAGAATTAAATTCACGTCATCCTTATTTGACCTTATGATTTTTTGGGAAGTTCTAAATATATGAATAGAGATCAGTGCCGTTTTATACATGAATAGAGATCAGCCAATGCAAGAATCAACGAGGGATTCATTTTTGGATTTCTTGGTCAAGAAACCGTATTACACAAAAATGCATAGTTTTTACGACCGATTCAATATGCTGGAGCAGAGGTGGTGATCACTAATCATATTGAAAACATTTGGTCGCACCTCAAAAAGAATATTGCGTCATACAAATCTGGCGATGTTATAGAAGGGTACGTCGACAGATGGATTTGGGAGAAGGGGTGCTGTCGACAGTACAACAAAAACAGAAAGTTATTTATTTTTTTGCGTCATATCGCTGCGTTACATTTAATACCGCACCAGCTAACTTGCCTGATACTTTGCCGGTTCCTGTAATCGGTGATGAGACCGACGAGTCCTATTAATTAATTTTATTTTTAATAAATTGCTTAACTATAAAATTCTTGCATTTTTTAAAATTGTTTTGAAAAATTTTTTGCATGAGGTTTTCGGGTAGAAAGAGAGGGGTGGGGTTAAAAACTAATTGGTTTCGCGTGATAAAATTAGTTTAAAAAAATTAATATTATAGGGCCCTCATTGCTACCCTTCGTCAGCCCGAACGCCCGTTTGAGTTATTCTAAAGCTTCAAAAATAGAGCGAACATGCAATCCTCCTGTAATGGCAGCATTTGATGAACAGTCATCACGCACAATGTGTAAACAATTCATTTAATAGTGTAAACAATTTTTCCACTCAAACCCCATTATATTATAAATTATTTAGTCGAAAAGCTGAACCGATTCAATATAAATAAATCGAAATATAATTTAAACAAAAATTTTGATTCATTATTAATCATTTTAACAAAAACCCCATTACGGTACTATTGATAACTTATCATTAAACTTAAGCAAATTATAAGGCATTTATTTGAAATCGAGTTATATTTTCGATTCAAATTTAGGAATAAATTGGAATAATAGAAAATTGTTTAGACGTCAATATGTATGAAAATAAATCCTCTATTTTGCACAAATTAATTATTTAATAATAAATTTTAAAGCTAAAACGTGTTTACATGATTTAATAGTTTTACAAAATTCTTTGGCAACTTTGAAAATTAATTTTATAAAAACATAATCATCAGTAATATAATTTGAAAAAAATATAAAAAATAGATCAAATAACGTATAACGTTAACAATGATTTAAAGATAATTTTAAATCGTTTTTTTTACCTAAAATATAAATCTAAAAAATTGTTATATAAAATTTCCCCAAAAATAAATGTTAAGCTTACAAATATTAATTCTTATAAATTCTAACCAATATATATAAATATATATATATAAATGGAAACTTTGTTCATGAATAACCGGAATCGAAAATGGATTAATCGGCATTCATAATGGCACACATTTCGTTGTTATCACGATGGAGAGCGTAAGACTTGGCCGGAATGCTATAAAATCGTCGATGAATTCGTCGATGAAGTTGCTCTGTGTTCACCTGTTCGTACTTACGAGTGTTGTGCCTGAAATAAAAATATAAAACAAGTTAATATTAGAGTTTTGTGTTTTTGTAGCATATTTTGAATCGAAAAAAAGTCGAGCTTAACGAGCTTTTTGAAAAAGAATATACCATTCGTATTCTTTATATTTAATTTTAATCTGAGTACTATAAAAAAATTATTTACGTGAGATAATACCGTTATTCAACTACAAAACGTGATCTATTTGGTCAGATTTTATATTTAAAATGTTTGAATATTGACACAAAAACTCGCTATAGTAAGATATTACCAATAAATTCTAACGTTATAGCAAAATTCGGTAATACCGTTAAGAAATGGATTATAGTAATACCATAGTTACCTAAAAGTAAACGCCGGCTGTACTATTTGCATACACATTTTAAATGGCGTTGAATAAAAATCTAAATCGGTTACAAATTCAAGTTTCGTTTCTGCGCCAAATGAAAACTGTTTGGTGGCCGATGTTGTTCGTTCGGACGTTAAAAGCGTTTGTGAGCCTTGAAATAGTAGCGCACCCGAAGTATGAACAACCGAATGCGAGTTTCGGTTCCAAAGAGATATCTGTATTTCTCCCGATAAATCGAGCGATAGTAAACCACGCAATTGAAGCTCAACAACAAAACCATTAATAAGCGGATGCGAGGAATAATAATCGGAGAGCAAAATATTGCCTTGAAATGCAGTGGTCGGATCGGATGCCGTTCCAGACCACACGTGACCCATTAATTCTGAGGTACCCGTAAAAAACACCAGTGGACGGAGTTGTGCGTTCATTATTCGGAGAGACATTCCAGCCATCGTTGCCTCTTCATCCGCTGATGACGCAGAAGAATCACTATCACCTATTATTTAAAAATTTAAAATATTTATAACTCTTATTAATTGCTTAAACAATTACCAGCAATCGATTGCAATCCTCTGGCGAACATCCCAACCGATAATATATGCTGCGAATCGCCATTCGGCGTCGAAAGTAAAACGTCAAAAGACGATTCTTTCAATAGTTTGCCTTTATTTAGCAATTCCATCACCATTTGATACGACGCATTCATCGTGTTTGTTCCACCCATTACGCGCCGAAACGACGCACTCGAGCCGTTTAACGTGTTCGAGTGTAACAACCAATTATTTCGGGCATCGATCAAATTCGACTCATCCTGAAACGCTTGAGTCCATATTATTGTTGCCAACTCGTTGTTACCTAATCATTAAATTAATTAAACGATATATGAATAATTGATAGTCCATTAAACGTACCAAATGATGGCAATTGTTTTATTAACTCTCTGAGCGTTTTTTCGTCGCCAATATATTTCGATATTAATTCGGCAGCTATTAATCTGGAAGTAGTTTCCTGCTGATGATCGTACACAATACGCAATAACAGATGGGACAGACGCATTCGAATATTCTCTTCTATTTTCGACACTTGTAGACATTCTTTTAATGCTTTTGCCGCAGCGATCGATTCACGTTTCCCCTTAAGTATATATTTTTTGATCGATTGGTAGACGTCAGGCGATAATACGCCCGAATTCCCAATAGCGTGAAGAATAACAACGCGGCAGTCGGTGTCACCGCATGATTCTAATTCTTTTGTTAAATGCTTTATCACTTTATCCTATTCGATAAAATAGGTATCGCTAAAATGAAAACGCTTGACGTATTACAAACTTCGATAAAACTTACGACAAATTCGCCACTTTCTTGATTCAATATCTTGATTTCTTGATTGTGGGCCCGAATAAGCGTTCCGAGTATTAACAATGAGGTATATTTTAATTTGTCATTTTTCCATTTAGGTTTCAATAGTTGCCGAAGAAGAGCGTTCGCAATATCACCGCTCGACATGGTTTGCGATTGTGTGGCACCAGTTTCAGTGCCAGTAATAGCTGACGCCGCCAGTAACACTAAAAACCGTTCGCCGTGATCTGAATCTTCGCTTTTCGGTAAATTTAAAAATTCTAGCGAAGCTGCTATTGACTGCTCAGTTCTTGCACCTTAAAAACGACATATAATTTTAAATTATTTTGCATTAGAGGTCCAAAAATGTTCATATTAATAATACCATTTCTACGCAAACCTACTGCATTCGATTACCGAAAATACTTAAAAATTTGGGAAAAGTTTGTTAAATTTGTGATTTATAGAAAAAAATACGCTGAGAATGTTTACATGCTATAGGAAATAATGCAAATATAGCGAATATAAGGTAAATAAAAATAATTTTAAAATTTGATGATAAAGTAGTGGGATTATTAAAACTCGTAGGAATTGAGCTAAAATTTTTCTTTACGTTATACAAAATCATTACGTAAGCCATTTATTTTTTAAAGATAGTTCGATGCCAATTAATAGATGCCGATCCACTTATTTATGCATTTATTTATCGGAAAACTCTGTCGCTTCCTAATCATCTTATAGTGAACCTCTATTTTACATTAATATCAACTCAATCATATAGCATGCTCTTATATAACAATTATGCAAAAAATTACCAGCAAATATATCGAGCAAAAATGCGATGACATTCTTTTTCTTTTTATAATGTTTGAGTAATTTAAGCATATCATCCTTAGTAGCGCCTGGACCTGAACTTCGAACCATTTCGATCACTTTTAGATATGATATTGTCATGGGTATCGTAGCCGTTGATTCTTCTTTTATCGATTCTAATCTCTCTTTGACTAAATTGGCTAACGATTTACAATTGTGACATGTTTTCGCTTCTGACGATAATTGTAACGGAGATAAGATAAAATTATCTCCTAATGACTTAATTGCTTCGGTTATTGACTTGGAGTCTATCATTTTGTTCGCTGAGTTTTGTTCTGATAAGAGTTTTAAGGCGAAACTTATGGCAAAAATAAAATACAATTTAACAATAATATTGCATTCATAACGGGTTGAATGTTTACATACTTGATATGTAACTTTGAATGGGCGTAGGAATATATCCGCGACTCTAGAGTCACATTCTGCCATCCATTAGCTGCTATCACATTCCTATGATCATCTGCTAATTGAGCAAAAACGTGCCATTCCTCAGACACATCCGGAGAGAGCAGTGATCCAACATTTGAGTTGCCGTTTGACCAGTTTTTAGTTATTGTATCGCCTGTTTGAGACCATATTATCGTTCCCTAAATCAATCATTCAAACACAATATTTAAGCAAACAATTAAACCATATATTAAATCATTTCAATCGTACATTTAATTGATTCTTTGTACTCAAGTGATTTAAAATCGATTTCTTCAAATTGGTGGCAGTGATTGGATCGCTTTCATGCGCATAAACAGCAACCACACCACCACTGGAATCAATGTGCGCATAGAGTGGTTGATTCCAATCATTAATCCTAAGCTCATCGTTGAACTTAGCGCCAGACCTCGACTTAAACTGACACCAATCGATGGCAATCGATAGTAAATAGTTGTCGGCATTTTGCCATACATTGGTGACAGTTATCTGCGATTCGAGACCGAAACCGGTTGGCTCTCGATAGTCATTATTGTTCATAATCATATTAGTTTGGTAATGGTAGCGATACTGGACGGCAAGCACTGGTCCGTGACATAACACGCCTGACGTGATAGGATGACATTTAACGATTAGTGACATTGCGCTTATCATTACATATATACATCTATTATACAACATTTGGCACTTCATTCTCAACTATATTCTCCCGGATTTGGGGTGTAATTTAAATCAATACATACATGAATACGCCAACAATATAACTAATATAATGTCCATCACTAAGAGTCAGTCAATGTATCAACACTTTTGTCTTACGAGTGTGTGTTTTCTTATCTCATAATATTAATCTTTCCAAATACACGACCGAATAAATGTTAATAAATTACGCTTTTTTTGTTTATTCAGTCCCATAGGCTCAGCTTTCTATTTCTATGAACGGACTGACGGACGGACGGTGAGTCTATAACAAACTTACGTTAACAAAATATGAGATACATTGCCCTTAATAATAATGATTAAAAGTCTACTGTTGTTTCTATGTTAAAGTGTATCATTGAATTTTTCGATTTATAATATTTTTTATACTCTATTTGTAGCACAGTTACTGTAACATGATTTATGACAATATTATTTGTAATTATAGGTAAGTCAACAAATCACAGTAACTATGCAGCGAATTAACGCTATGATTTGATCGGAATGAATAACAAAAAGCGTTAAGTATGTTTAAGTATGATTTATGTACTGTATATTTTAAAAGTTACATTAAAGTAAAATTGTCATCAATAGTTTCACGATATATTTTGTTCTTGCATTTCTTTAATTTCATGGTTGTGACAGACTTTGGGGCGCCTCGGCCTTGACATTGAACCTTTCACAACAGCGTCAACTATGAATGAATTCTTTCAACTTTTCAACTCCAATTCTTTAGAACTAAAGTACGTGTTATTAAAGAAAAACAATTTTTTAACAATAAATCGTTGATAAGAGATATATGGGCATAATTTGCGCATATACTGTAGTGACTTTAATTTTTTATAAATTATGTATTACGACTAAAAATACTCTTAACTTTGTATCTTCAGTAATTTGTCTTTTTATCTTTGAATTTTGTCAAAACCAGAAAAAAAGTTGAAAATTTAAATATTATTGTGGTATAATATTTTGTTTAAAAAGTTTACTGCCAGAGATGCTACGATTAAAAGAGAAATTATTTTTATGCATTAACTCTTTGTAATTATCTCCGCCTTATCGTTAGTACTGTAATTATACCGCATATGCAAAATAATCTCTGTTTTAATCTTAACATCACTGATAACAGGTAACAGTATATAAAAAATCATAAACATATGTCAACCATTTTATAATATAATAAGTTAAAGTATATTTATTTTTTGAACTGAATACGCATTTACAGTCAATGTTTAGCCAGACAGTGACAGTGACTCGAGTGTTACAATTGCTTTTTAGCAATCAATGGCTTTTACAAAAAAAAATCGTTTTGTTTCATATAAACATTTTATACTGTATTATTGCAAAAATAAGCATACATATGATGCATACATGATCTAATTAGTTATACATATACATGTATATATTTATATATGAACTCTGGAGTCAAAAATATGTAATATATTAAATTTGTTATGCGTTTTCGAACTAATGAACAAATGATATATCATGGTTGCTGCGCTTGTAATAGTCGTTGCGTCACTACGCGCCTCTTCCTCCTCAAAAGTCTAGGCCACGGCAGAGGCCACTCGAATGATCGAGGAATCTGTTGGAATGTGCCATCGCAGCAATTGCACGGACGTCCATCACTTTTCACTCCTGCGGGACAGTTTACTACGTGAGCTGATTCGAAAAATTTGAACAAACGCCACCACCAAACGCGATATAAATAGTTTGTCGATGATTCGAACTAATTTTTAAATTATACAATTATTCTAGTCAATTATTGTACGCAAATTTAAGCAATTTTTAAGGAAGTTTTAAGAAAATGAAATCGCAATTAATGAATTGTTTTGAATAACTGTTTTGTAATAAGGTTTTTGATATACTATACTGTACAGTACGGGTACAGGTAATTCCACATAAAAATAGTACAACAATTTGAAGTTAACAGGTTTTAACTCAAATAAAACTTATGCACAAAATTTATTTCACAAAAGTTTTGAATGTAATAGTGTTAAAATTATTTACAATAAATGTTGAAAATGATTTCCCTCATTTTCTAAACATAATTTTGTCCTTTTTAACATATTATTTGAAACTTTATTTAAAGTTTCTTCTTTTATTTTGCCAATTTCATTGGTAATGTTATTTTTTAAATCTTGAAGATTATTAGGAGCGGGGTGATAAACTTTATTTTTTAAATACCCCCATAGAAAAAAATCCGGGCTGGTTAGGTCGGGCGACCTAGCGGGCCATTCAATTTCGGTCGGCAAAAAAGTTGTACTTTTAGAAATTATCCGATCAGAAAAATAATCTTTTAAGTGTGTAGCGGTTACGCGGGATGTGTGGGCGGGTGCTCCGTCTTGCTGGAAATATCCGTTATTAATTAAATCTTCATCCAAAAGTGGAATAAAATTTTCCAAGATTTTTATATATTCTTGGGAATTGATTGTTTTAGAAAAAAATATAGGACCAAAAATTTTTTTTCTAGTTATACCGCACCAAACGCCAATTTTTTGCGGATGTAACCCCGACTCCACATACTCGTGCGGGTTTTCGGTACTCCAAATTCGGGACTTTCGGGTTACAATTTTTCCCGATAAATGAAACCAGGCTTCATCACTTATGTTATAAAATATTAATTTTAAAAAATTTATTATTACCGAAAATTAAAAAATTACCTAAATATCACTTTATCTAAAATTTCGATGTTTTTAGTAAAATTGATAAACCAATTGCAATAATCGCGTCGTTTTTTATAATCAATTGGTTTCAATTCTTGAACTAATTTAATTGTATAGGCTTTTAAATTTAATATTTTTGAAGCCCGAAAACAAGAAGTTTTAGAAATATTGTTTTGTTGCGCGCGAACTAATAATGATTTTTTTGGTGATTTTGTAAAACTTTGTGAAAGTTCATTTAATTTATCACTAGTTAAAATAGAGCGTTTTTTCTTTCGGTTTTTATTACCGACACTTCCGGTTTCACGAAACTTTTTTATAATATTTACAATTGAGTTTTTATTCACAAGTCTATTAAATTTAGTTTCAAACAAATTAATCACATTTTTTAATGATTTTTCTAAAAAGTAATTTTCAACAATAAAAACACGTTCTTCTATAGTTAATTTCATTTTTAAAAAAATAAAAACGCTTAAAAACGCTGTATATAAATATAATTTAATTTAAAGCACATAAACAATAAAACGTGGTTTTCATAACAAAGACAATGCAAACACTAAGTTGTTGACCAGTGTCCGATATAACATGAAAATTTGTAGAACTATTTAAAGCTCAACAATGTAGGTCAAGCATAAACCTAAGCATTTTCTGCTGGCGTACTATTTTTATGTGGAATTACCTGTATGCTATGCTTATAAAATAGACTAGTAAACGGGTACCCGAATGCGGGGTTCGGGTCGGGTTCGGGCTCAAACTTTTTGAGTACGGGTCGGGTTCCGAAATTGCTATCGATTTACTAGTCTATTATAAAATTTAGTCTTTGTCGAGATATAGCTATTGTGCAATGCATGTGACTTTAAATGATAGTTAAAAAATTATATAATAAAATCGAAAACCCTGTAGATTACAAATATATACAAATAAAAATTATCCAATGTCTGATTATTATAATTAGAGGGTGCCTTTTACTCTGATAGTCTAGAGGGTATATAATTTCAGAAATTTTCAAATCGTGGGAAGGAATATAAACAAATAGGATTTATGCCAAATTTTTTTCACAGATGAAGCATAAACAAAGCCCACTCTCGAAACTAATCAATTCACACTCAGACAGGAAGCACTAACATAATCAAAAATATAAGCTCAACTTTTTGTAAAAAAGTGAGCTAAAAATTTAAGTTAATTTAAATGTTTTTATTTAACGTTTATATTCAATATTTAAAATTAAATATTTTCCTTGCTTTAAGTTTTCAACGATAGCTTTCATGAAACATTTGCACAAACATTGAAACATTTGTACAAACATGATTCATAACTTATATTTTTAGAATAACCGGTAATATAAAATGATTCCAGAAAAGCAGATCTTTATCTTATAAAATGAAAGTTCCTTTAAAACTATTAACAATACAAGCGATTCAGAAGACATAGTAGAATAAGCTGAGTTTTACGTAAATTTAATATACACTTAGCAACGCATACGCACTTTTAAATATATTGTAAGTAACAGTTAGTAATGAGACTTTTGTCCATTAAGTTGTAAAGGTTCGGATTAACATACCAAAAGTGCATACATTTCTATTTCTCTAACTTTGTAAACATTTACGGTTAGCTCAATTTTGAGTTCCGTTTTAGGTATAAAACTTTTAATAAGTGCGTTTACATTTTATCATGCAAATTCAAACCTTGTATTATTTAAAAGTGTGTATGCGTTGCTTAATTATACAAATGTTGCAATTAATACATATATACTAACATTATATCAGACGGTAAAAACTTCAAAGGATTTTAATTAACCTGCATATAAATGTTTTTAATTTACTAAAGCAAACCCTAAATAAAATATATCTAGATATTCGTGTATCGCCCGCACAATCTATATTTTGAAAATAATATTTTTATAGTACAGTCTCATAGTGGCTATCGCTCAAAAATAAGGTAATTGTAAGGAAAGTATGGAAATGCTTTGAATTTTTTGTAGAAATAAATGCATTTCTTTCATTAACATTTTCGCAATCAATAAACGATATGTTAATGGTATTAAAAAAAGGTTATAAACGCACCATTAAGTAAATTGTGTGAATAAAAATTAGTTTTACTTTGTTTGAGACCTTATTCTAATTTTCTCAATAAATCTATTCTACGAAAGATATACTCGAGTACTTTTATAGAAAAAAATACAAATAATTTTATTCAAGAGCGGAAAACAAAAAATATTGCAAAAATATTATTCAAATTATTGAAAGAACAACTATCCGTTATCTTAAACGCATTAAATGTAGCGGAACTCAGTGTTACGATAGGTTAAAAGTTTAGCAATAAATTAATGACTGCTCGAGAGAAGATTGCGATAAACAGGAAAAACATGTAACATATCATAAGACGGGGATTTTTAGGTTAGAAAAATGCGTTTCAAATTTAAAAACAGCGAAAATTCGGTCTTGTTTTGGGTTTAGAATTAATTGTATGTTTTGAGAAATCTTATTACGTTAATCATTTCAATGTTTTCACGAGTAAAATTGAGACCATCATAAAAAACAAGTTTATCTAAATAAATTAAACCTAAACCTCGGCAGAAGGAAAAACAGAAAATTAATTATCTGTGATGTGAATTTTTTCAAATTCAAGGTAATTTTTTAACAAACAAAATTGTTTTATAATTTCGAAGTTAATAATGATATTTAATAATTCTTCCATTGTTAAATAATTTAGTTTCTAATGAATGAAGAGATTTATGAATTTCAGTGTAAACTCTTAATCGCGGATTTTCGGTTTTCGATTGAAAACTAAAAATTGGATATTTCGGTTGAATGCGCTAATAGTTTTGTAATGGCTCAATATTTGGTTAAATTCGCTATTCCTTTAACACTACAAAACCTCATTCGGTTAAAGCCAAAATACAAACGATTATTTCAATGATCAAAAAGAGCAAAAAAACGAGTTAATGACATAAATATAAATGATAGAAATAGAGAAAATATAAACAAAATTGACCTAAAATTCAGCTTAAAAGCGTAACAAAAAAATTGTATATACACTTTAAAAAAGGAAACAACATCAGTCATTATTTTTAGTCATTTCAGCAAAAAATCAGTTACAGTAAGAGTAGGAGTGAGTGCGTATGTTTTGTAAGCGTTAAAATTAGTCGCGATTACAACCATAAATGAAATATTCAATATTTTAAAAAATTTTACCGTATTCTCAAATTTTAAAATCAAATATAACTTTAAACTACAAATCACACACATTTTTAAAAAATAATAAGTGGTAAAAATTAAAGCATTTGTGGAAAAGATTAATCACAGCCTTTCCTTGTGGATGATATTTTGCTGTTTTCGACAATTTTGTAAAGAAAAACCCCGGGTTTACCAGCAAAATATTTAATTTTGGCGTTTTTTCTATGCTAAAATTTGACACAAACCCGGAAATTTTATAATAAGCATAACAAATAGCTTAGCTATAAATTTCGTTTAGTTTTACGCAAAAGTTTAAGCGGTTCGGGTCTAAGATTAAAATATGGAGTGAAGTCTGCTATACGGTAAAGATTTAACAATTCGGTTGTGATTCAGTAAAATCCAAAAAGCCTGAAAATTATAAATTACCGCTCAAGTTAAATATAGTCATTTACCATCCTTCGTGAAAACTGACAGATTTTAATCCGGATATCGTATAATTTCGATATTTTTGTTATCAGACATTAATTTTGAAAAATATACGTATAAGTATATCGTATATTAATTAATTAATAAAATCACGAATTTCGCACACAATTCTCGTTTATCAACTGATGGGACATTTAAAATAAAACGGTCAACGATTTAATTTATGTTTAAACGTGCATTGCGTTCCGCTTTGAAATACTGGTATTTCAAAACTATTTGAAAAATGTGCAGAATGTTTGACACAAAAAAATTAAAAAGGCTTTCAATCGAGATAACACTTTGTATTCACTGCAACATACTCTCTATAGAAATGTAGAAATTAAAAAAAATATTATCCTCCCTCTCTCACACTCGACAGTAAAAAATTTTCTCACAAAAATGAGAAACATAAACAAATTTATATATTTATATATAAATTAATCATAACTATAACTGCTTTGTGTCGTAATAGGGATATCAATAAAATTGAAGGACAGCCATATTTTGATATTTAAAATCTAATACATTTTAAATATTATGTAACCAATTTAACGATCCAAAGATGAGGAAAAAATCGATTGGAATTAATATTTAAAAAAAGAATAAGTTATACTAACCCTGAGAGCATTATTATAACACAGAGTATGATAGATCCAAAATGTTCGAGTGGTGACATAATAAGCGATCACAATATCAATAAAATAGTGCCCGCGAGCTACTAATATACAGAAAACGCCCGAAAGCGAGCATAACCACAGTAATAAATTGACACATTTCCATATAAGTGTGCGACAGCGCGATGGTATCAAATATTCGCGAAACATCAGATACGCTAATATTGTACGTATAAGAGGAAAAAAAAGAAAATTCGTTATGAGTCACAGTCACGTCAATGAATAGTTACAATATTAAAAAACGCTTTGATTATCGGAAAAATGGGTGTAAGCGTACAATGAAGTGGTATTACGAATATAATTACCTAATGTCAAGATGACGGTATGACCCGAGTAGATATAGTCACCGCAATACGAATGTCTGCCATTAATTGACAAACCCATACCCAGACTCATGTAGAAAACACGCGCCGCTATTATAGCAATGTATTGACTGGTAGTTATTATTAAATTATCCGAAGGTTGCGACGCATTTCGCAATTGCGGCGAACAGTAATAATTTTTATTCGCTATAGGAAGTTGAGTTGAGGCCATACATATGGCCCGAAATAAATATAAAATACCCATAATTAAGCACAAACGTCTGAATAGTACGGCGCGGTATCGGTGGAGGAATAGCAACAATACCACACCAGAAACTTGTGCTACAATAACATATTCGGCTAAAGATAGCGCCCAATCAGCGACAGGCAACACATCGAATGCGATGTCCGGTAACGTCGGTTGAGTGCGAGGCACGCGTTCGTGGATTATGGCCAACACTGTCAGATTGATAACCATACTAATGAACACAAACAACAACGCCAACGCCAATCGAAACCACGTCGACGTCTCTTTCAATGGAAGCCTATCACCGCGACGGCTAAAACTTTCCGGCAGTTCTATCTGTATGAGTGACGAGTGATCTTTGGTATGCGAATGCGAAGAAGAATGAGACAGCGATGGCGAATCCGTGTCAACCGATGACACGCTACCGTTATGACTGCTGGTCATTGTAGGCCTCATTGCCGTCACTGATGGCGACACTGACGCTGTTGGCGATGACGATGCGGATGAAGATGCGATTGACTGCGTATGTGGCGAATGATGAGTGTGTGACATTAACAGCGGTACATATTGTATATCATGCGATGACGATGGCAATAGTGGTGACGATTCCGTACGCCAATTGTTGTTATGTTCCAACGATGCCGACGATGACTGTTGACCAACAACTGTAGTACTGTTTCGCATCCACAGCCACATTCATAATAATCAAATATAAATATTTTAACTGTAGATGTAGTCAACAATTGGATTTGAAAATAACAATTATACGGTTAAATCTGTCTCTCGTATTAAATCGTTCAATAATGAGTCACAAAACAACAAACACTACAACAACACACACGTCACACGCACTGCCACTAATTATTATTGTAAAACGAAAACATTGAGTTTTTGGGGCAAATTGAAACACCAATACTGTTTAATCATTAATGAACGCGTTATTACGAGACATAAACATTTAACAAAAAAATATTGTTTATATAGATATAAAAGTTAATGTTTAATAAATGGTATGAAATATGTATAATACGCAAATTGCGACGATTCCGTAGCCATCAGTATATATGTGTATGCAATGAAAAACTAGTATTCAATAATTAATGAACGCTTATATATAGAAACGCAGTGTTATTATATGTTCGCTGTGCACAAAACACAAACGCAGTATAATCTCATTCCGATTCCTACACTTGTACTGCGTGTGCATTATCTGAACTCTGTTTTTATTCGCACCAAAAAGTAACAGTACGTGTTTCACATACGCGTTGTTTCCGACAACGTTTATAGATAAATACGCGATTCTGTACATGAAAAACGTCTGTATTGAAATGAGGTTATGGAATAACCCGTTACTTTCAACGAAATAATATTGAAATTTAGACAAACACTTATTCGGAGAATTGCAATATTTGAGTTGAAATATTTCAATTTTTTATAAATAAGTAAAATTTATTAAAGCAAAAAACAACTCGTTTTTTGATGTGTTTAAATGGTATGTTTAATGATGCTGGTTTGATCCTCTGGAGTTTGAGCCTGAACCCAAACCTCAGGCTATAATTCAGATTGAGGCTCAAAATTTAATTTAGGTTCTTGATTCATGCGCTTGAAAGAAATTTAGGCTTTGACTCAAGTTACAGCTAATGTCTATGGATCCCGAGCCTAATCATCACTAGTTGTATTAAGACATATTTCAAAAATTATCTGATAGATAATCTGTATACTTATTGAATTATATTTTGACATAATAATCATTAACGAATTCTAAGATATAGGTATTATATACATGATTACTCAATAAAATGGGGGTTAATCATTATTTTGAAAATTGCATAACTAAAGTTTACACTTATTTTTGAGTCCCTATTTGTATCCTTTTTATTAAAAAAAATTGTCTCAAATTTCTCAGTTCTAGCCAAAGAAAAAGTTGAAAACTGAACCCATTGTAAGCTGGAAAAAATTAAATTATTATTTAAATTCAATCCGTTATAAAATAAATCGTAATCCACTCTTACTTAAAAAATTGATTAGAATTCAAAAATAATAAAAAATATAATGAATAAATAATATTAAATGATGCTGTAACTATTATTTCCATAATGAATATTAATGAAACTTACTAAAGCACGACTTTTTCGTACAGACACAGTCACCCAATTTTTCGTAAATATCTACTGATTAATCGAAAAAACTAGGGAAATTTTTAAAATTATATTTAAATGTCCGAAATGTAAAATTGTTTTATGTTTAATTGCCAAATGAATTATATATTATATCTCTTATATTATATATATCAAAGTTTTATGAATTAAATGAGAATTACGATAAGTGGAGACTTTATATATAACTAGGCCAAGGATATTTCGGTCAGAAAAATGGCATTTTTCGGTTAAAAAAGAAAATAACTGTTCGGCTGAGATTTATCTATACACATTAATTTAGAAAAAAATTATATCTTATTACATTAAACATTTCAATGATTTCATGAGTATAATTGAGTCTTATTTGCTTATAAAACATTTTTGTAAACATTTTCTGTCAATTATAAATCCAGTTTTTCTTTAATGCATCATATTTTGGATATTTTCATAATTCAAAGAAAAAAAGAGTAAATTCATATAATTTTAAGCGGCAACTACTTGAAATTACGGCCACAAATTATGGGAGTGGCAAAAAACTAACCGGTTTTAACAAATAATTATTTAACTTTTTTGAAGTTCGGTTAAAACTCTTATTACAGTTTTCGGTCGGAAACTCTAATTTAGATTTTTTCGGTTAAATAAACTATGTCCCAAAAGCTTGTTTTTGTTCAATATATGCTCATATTTGTCATAATTGAATTTTTGAGCATGAAAATCTATTCGGTTTAAAAAAGAAACTCCTGTGTTTAGTTAAAATGTAAACAAAAACTAGAACGGCACATTCATATGGAGCTCACTTTTTCTTATGTTATTGAATACTTTATTATCAAATGTATAAGTTTCTCAGCAAAAACTGGAAAATGCCAAATCTTTTTATATATATAATAAATCTAAGAAATGCCTTAATTAATCTAGGACTGCGGACAGGAGGACGGACGGACGGATGGACGGACGGACGGACGGACGGACGGACGGACGGACAGACGGACATACTCAAATCCATAAGCTCTACTTTGACTCTTCAAAGTGAGCTAAAAAATCTTTTTTGCATAAGTAAATGTTGTATGTGACATTAGTCACTACACTCTGAACATGTTTTCTAGAATTTATTATTGATATTTATTATTTATTATTCAGTTGATATTATTATTAGTCATTTTTTAATGCTGTAAATTAGCACCTGTTTTTCATATTCACGTTAATTATAACTCGTTTCAGTAAACATTAAATGAATTAGAGAGAGCTATTTTCAGTCTTTTATTTTATATGTAAAGTTATTACACGCGCGATACACTGTAATTATTCTCGTGGTTCTTCGGCTAAATGGTCAGTCCATTCTTAGGCATTTGTCTCCATCCTTAACTAGTTGTAGGGGTGTCCTATACTGTCCATACTACTACTACTGGTGGGTACACTGCATTAAACATAAAAATTGTTGATTTATACTTTAGAGTAATATTCTGTTTCAATTAAAAAAGTTAAATTGTATGTTTAATTATTTTATATTACATTTATTCATCAAACAAGTCAACTAAAAAGAATTTATTAGACAAAACATTATTTAAACATATAAGAGATTTATTTGTTCAACATCAGGTGAATCATTAGCTAATTAAACGAATAATGAATGCACACGCCATATAAAGTTAGGGTATAGTGTGTATACAATCGATCGTTTATTGTAAATCAAAATATAATATCCGTACTTATGGATAGAAAGTGGACATTATGTACAGTTACTGTATAATATTGAATTGAATAATATGAAAAAATATACGGTTTTTATAAATTACAGCACAGTATACTATCGTTTATATTAAACAAAGAGTAGAGAAAAATGCTAAATCGCAGATTTTGCTAACATTTTTAAATTAATAACTCGTTTATACTGTTGATCATAATTTTGTGGTTTTTGTTTCATCCATTTTCGTGGCTCTATATCTAGAAAGCCTCCAATAACTTCTTTACCAAAATGTGGTGAAAA
>JAQIXJ010001263.1:0-22203 GCA_034700185.1 Phthiracarus laevigatus
AATAAAAATAATTATATTGTTTATAACGTTTCAGAATATTTATTACAACAATGGTCCCGGTAATCTATAGAACAACCTAAGTTCAAACACTTACGAGTTAGTTTTTGTTGTTTTTGAACGCACAAATTTATCTTATATTAAAAAATATTATATTAATGCTTTTAAAATTCATCGACTAAACTCTTTGATGAATAATTTGCACAACTTTTTTTCCCTGTGTTCAAATAGATTTTTGGACAAAATTTATTTAAAAACCGCCAGTAGGATAAGCTTTTAATCTAAGATTAGAGACTAAAGAAGAATAATGTGTCTTACAAGACTTTCAGCCCAAATACTATAACGGCTCTATGTTTTTGTTGAAATAAAAAATTGTTTAAAAAATTTGGATTAACAGTTGAGAACAACGTTAATTGATAATTTAAGATATTTATAGGAAGCTAAATACTGTTAAGCAACGCATGACAAGTTTATTGAAAAGTGTTGAACGCATTGATGCACAAGGAAATGCTTTGCAAATTTAAAAGCCCATCAATTTATGCGTGTATTGTTCACTGTTCGTTGATTTGATTTTTTAATTCAATGCCAATACTATTTATCTAGTTTTATGTGTTTTCTTTAGTATTCATGCGAATAAATGTGTGCATTTTTCAAAAAAAAAGTTTGCCTCACATTCATTCTCCAAATATGAACTTTTGTGCATAATTTCGCACGCATTGATTGTGTTGCCTGTTTATCTTCTAAACAAGCAAAATAAGAAAAATTTATTATATTTTTTAAATATTGTTTAAGTTCAAGAAACACTAAACTAGCGAATGGTATTCCGGTCGCATAAGTTAGAGTTTAGTTTCGACTATACCACTGACACTTAATGTACAAGCATAGCGTTTTTATTAATTTTGGTTCTAAGAAAACTTAATAAACTTTAAAAGTAATTTTAATATGAATTTATTTGGTTGTATTTTTATTTACTTAAGTCTTTCATCATATAGTCTTTCATTGCAATTGAATTCTTCAATTAGATTTAAATTTATTAATTCACATTCTCCTACTTTAATTAAAAATGAAAATAAGTCTATTAGTGAATCAGTTAATACTGAATCCGAATTTAGTGAACTCAGAAGAAGTGACGTTTGGGATCAAATTTATGGACAGTTTGGTAAACATAGTCATTATTTTATTTAAATACTAAATCAATGTTTTTGTTAAGCAACCGAAAAATCACTTCTCGAGGAACAATTTGCGCAAATGACGGCATGGCTTAGCGATGAAGATACCATTATGTTGGCTGAAGATGCGGCAGCGTTTGAATCCACTACTAATACAGTAATGAAAGAATCAAACAGCAAAGTATTGCATGGATTGGCAGAGCCGTTAAAAGCAGAAAAGCTTAAGAACCATAACTCGCCACAAAAAGATCACCAAACGCTTCAGTCTAACAAACAGATGTCATTGCAAACTCAGTCTATTGCATCGCAAGACGAGAAAAATGAAGCCGAAAATGAAGGGGAAAATGAGAAAAACCATAATTACGAGTCAGATGAGGAAACAGGTCCGTCAGGCACCACCAAAATGCCGCCATGCGCTCAACACGGACGATACTATTGCAGCCATAAAGAGGATTACCCGATAAAAGTAGTTACCGAAGTAACCAAATACTATAAATGGCCGCTCGAAAAGTTGTTCAGAGATTTGCGCCATCAAGTGATGCCTACATTATCCAATGATAATTCTGGTGCATTGGTCTGCGACTCTATCACTAGGATTATTAGACCCGGTTGGTCCAAGAATACCAACGGAAGATGGCTTGTGGTTATTAATACCGATTATTATCAGCAATACGTTACTGAAATAATCTGTCGACACGGAACTGGCAGTTATTGCAATTTTATTCCTCCGTGTTATCACGCGACATGCGCTCAGCGATATAATACGCAAAAATTGCTTGTTATCGACCCCTGGAACCCATATAAGGGTCCGTTTCTTTCTGAATTTCTCTTCCCTTCGTGTTGTATTTGTTACATTCCTTCAGACACGTCTTACGCCAAACAGTCCCAAACTTCCCAATCGAAAATAACAAATATTGGTATATTGTCGTCGGCTGCACCAAATTCATCATAAAATTAATGACATTTTTGACTAATGTCGTTAAAATTATTTATTTTAAGCTTATTTATTGAAAATTGTGCATAAATTTATTTATGAAATAAATTATAACGATTAATTATAAATTAAATGCTAATTATTTAATAAATTTAATTTTAAAAAGTTAAAAAAATGATAATAACTTTTCAATGAGAGGTAGATTTTCCCCCAGTGAATGATACTTGTAAAAAAGTTGTTTTATATCATAAAAATAATATTTATTTTTTTTTTAAAAATAAGTCAGAATTAGCATAGATTATTAGGACCTATCAGTAAAATAAGGATTTTCAGTAAAATTAAACGAATCTTAAAGCTTATTTGGTGATTATATGATTTGGGAATAGAAATGATTTTGAACCGGGAATAAAAATGTACCAAAAGCGGGAATAGAACTTAAATTTATTTTAATGCGATCAAAAATTAATAATTTCCAAAAAATGTACAATTGAATATTATGAAACATTTTTAAGATATAGTTTTATAGTTTTAAGATATTGCTCATAAAATTTTTATTAAACTAACCAAAACTCATAAAGCTATGTCTTAAGTAAGCGTTCATTATTAGAAATGTGATACTTTTGAGACTATATTTTCAGAAATATGACAATAAATGCCATATTCTCCTATTTTATAATATAAGAAGTACTTTTGTTCTATATTTAGAAATTTCTTGTTAAATATACCCATAAAAACGGGAACTTTTTCGAAATAATGGACAAATCCGGGACTTTTTCTCAAAACTACCAAAACCGGGAAAATCGGGAAAATAAAACTACCTTTAATTAAATTGTTATAATTAATAGAAGTTAATATATTAATTTCCCCGTTATTTGATCGAAGAAAAAACCGGGATTTACCAGGAAAATCCTATCCCTAGTAATAAGTATACACATATTGAAAATATTATACGTAAAGCGGTTGTTATTGTTTATAACGCAAGTGTAAAGCTGGTTGTGTATGGAGGCGGGGTGGATGTGGGACATGGAGGAGTCGGGATTGAGTAAAGTTGTATTAACTTGTAGCAAATATTGTTGCGGGCTTTAGATAATATTATTAACTACCATAACCCTATTTTTAAAAGCAACAAAAGTTACACAAACTTTAACCATGATTATTATTATTACTATTATGGACCGAAAGATGGAGCTAATGCTAGTATCAATGCATCATTCATTAAAATTTAGGTTCACATCTGTTTTTATATTTTAAACATCCATTCATTTAATTGATTTATATTTAGTTGTCTATAATAATGTCTATTCGTTTATCACCAGACAATCCACAATTACGAGTTAAACTCAATAATTTGCAACTATTCGTAAGTTTAATGTTTATTTAACTAAAACATTGCAATTTATTAATAAATATATTCGTAAATGAATTTAGAAATCGCCGCAATTATGTTTAACACTTAATTCAAGCGACGATTACTCTAACGATGCAAATAAAACTGCTAATAAAACGCGTTTAATAATGAACAATGACTGCCAATCGTGCAAACTTATCCATAGATTAGCGATGGCTAAGGATATGGCGATAACACGATTGAGCGAAGATCGCGACCAAATTAAGGTAAAGTTAACGATCGCTCAAAACGAAAACTTGCTTTTGAATCAACGGCTCAAACAAATGGCCAAAAATAATAAATCGCGTGATTGCGACGAATGGAAGCGGAAATGCGATGAATTAGAAGCGATTAATAGGCATTTGAGGCAACATTTGAATACATTAAAGAAAGTTTTTAACGAATTACAGAATTATAGCGATAGCACTAATCAAACCAGTGATACCGACAAAACTAATGAAAACAGTTTGGTTTCGCGTCACAAACATAAATATAACACCGCAACTGATAACACAATTACGTTATCGGAAGACACTCCTGTGGGCCAAAGTTTGTCCTCAACTCATCTTAATTCAGTATTCGAAAACTGGTACAATCGTTGATTTTAGTTTTACTTAGAATCGTTTGAACAAAATGGAACATAGTTTTAATATGTAAGCTTTATGTGGCATTACCTTATGTTGATTTTATGTACCGTATGCTCAATAAGTGCACGAAAATATTGTAACGCTAATCTCGGAACGAAATATTTATTATGTTTATACCAATGATTTTTTTTATATTACTCAATGAACTTATAATATTTATATACACATTTAAATATAACATTAATGCAATTTTACTTAAACTTAAAAATAATAGTTAATTTTATATAATAATTTGTTTAGAATTATAATTAATTTTTTGATAGATTAAAACAAAGTTTTAAAATACTAGATTTTAAATATAAATAGCGTTTTTCGCTGTCAACGAAATGAACAAAATAAATTGAATGGACAAATTCAAATACCGGGTTTTAAACGACTATTACAATTGAGTTCGAAAACGTGATAACACACCGCTGCTATGACTAGAAGTTAATCGATGATTGTTTTGCTATTAATATTTCAGTTATCATTTTTTATTGATGACTTGTCATATGTCTGGTCAAGTGATGTCTCTCTCTGAACGTTTCGTGACAAATATTGCATTTCAATTTCTCTTCCCTTTTCTTTTTCAACGGATCAACAGCTGTCACATTTTTGTGATGCGAACGCATGTGATAAACCAAATCTGATGTCATTCGGAACGTAGCGTTGCATTTGGCGCACCAGTTGGATGTGGGAAATGTTAGCGCAGCCAATGATGGCGGCAAATATGGCAAAAGGGTATTTGACATGAATGATTTCGTGGGAATCGATGACGACAGCGATGCTGACAATGACATCGCCGGTATCATTGGTGAAACGTTTCGCGCTGTCGGCGGAAGCATCGCTGATGCAGATATTCTTTGGTAAAAAGAGGAGAAGTCGTACGCGTTTTCCATTAAATTGCATTTTTGATCAACTTTTTTGAATGCACTGGTTGTCATCGAATTGGAACTAATAGTTGTTGGCGGAAATGTGGATAATGTGCTCGATTTTCGAATGATAACTGGAGATTTGGGTCTATGGAAAGCACTGGAACCACTCGTTACATCAGTTTGATCACTATTCAGCTGCACCTCATTTTTCGATCGTTTATTGTTATCATTAATATAGGAACTATCATTACCATCGACATTACTGTCTTCTTTGACGAGCGACGCGATATCGAATCCTCTTTTTTTCGTCACCAAATTTGTCACCATAATTGTTGTCACGAATCAACAGTAGATAGAAATAAGAAATGGAGTTTAGGCATAAGTATAGATCGAATACACCGACGGCTGCCAATAGTTTATTGAAGTTTTTTTCAGAGTGCGAGCTGTTGTTAGGCTTACACCGCTTCACCAGCAAAAAGTTACTAACTGTGTGTGTCTTTGTACAGCTTGTGCTTGTGATGTGTGAGAAAGGAGGAGCTGATGGAGATTGCTTGCGTATCCAACCACTCAACATTAATACTAGCAATGCTACTAATTCTAAAAGCACTGAATACAGCTCCTTACAGCTCCCTAAAGCAATTCAAATAATATATTATATGTTACGGTATGTCAAACTACGCTCTACTCTCGCATTAAATTACGTGAGTCTTTACGCGATTCTCGACAGTAATACACAACTGTGTAATACAAACCTAAATTAATTAAATTTATTAATTATAGGTTTGTCTTTAACTAATTAATTATTTTTGATATTTGTCACACTAATTGATAACATTTAGTAATTTTTGTTAAGCATAATGAAATATTCCTATTCTTTCGCAAAATTTTCAATTAAAAAGTCTATTTGATGTGTTAATTTAAATTAGATATTCATAATTTTAAGAATCGTTTTTGAGATTTAAAACATGTTTATTCGTTAGCCGTAAGGTTTTCTCTATAGCATTATTGCTAAGTTGAGATTTGGAGTGTTAGCAATGGATGGGATTGTCATTACCAATTTTCTCATTTCCCTTCTCTGATAATCTCTACCTACACAGTGCACAGCCCAGAACATAGAGCGAACGGCAGCGTAACATTATTCTCTATCTTATTTGATTAATAGCCTCCAACTACGGTTGGACGCACTTTGCTCTACAGCTGTGGCAACACATACTATTAAGGCATCTTTACTATTTTAATTAACAACTTTGCCGATAAATCACTGTTTCAATTTTTTTGTTCATCCTTAAGATATGAACAAAAAACCGCTCTTTTAATTGAACCAAAGTTTCGCTAATGATTCGACCGTTTTAAGGAATTTATTATATATTATATTTTGTTATTTCCTAAATGACATCTGTTTTTATCAGAAAATGTGGTTCTTTAGCTGTAAAAAATAGCTATAATAGAGACTGAGTGGGTATGAATGAAGTTTGAACGGCAGCGAAAAGCAGTCACAAAAGAAAGATGATGGCAGCGATTGCTACTAATGAGACAGCAATGCCTTATCGCTGCTTAAAAATGAGATTTTTTATACGAAATATACACTTGAAATGACGAGTTCTTTTCATCGTTTTTCCTTTAGTTGTGTGTATAGAAACGCAAACTGAGATCAATGTGAAGTTTGCTTTGGAAGAGAAAGAAGAGAAGAGCAAATCGATTTAGTTTTTCGCGAGAAAAGAGATCTTCGCTTAACTCGAAAACGCATTATCAGCGCAGCGTAAAACAAATCACAAACATTTAGGAGAGAGAGAAAGACAATGAAAATATGAAATTTTATTTGTTGGTTCTCTTCTATTTTCATGTATTTTTGGTCAACTGGCGTCACATATGCTCAATAGATTCGAGATTGTGTGGCATATAAAATATGAAGCCCATAGGCATAGGCATAATGCAGAGGCAATGCAGCAACGAATGCATCGTTGCAGACAAATCGATGTATTACTTCGTATAATGCGCTGCCGGATAGAGCATTCAACCAAACACTATACTGATGATGCACTAAACTCATACTATTTATATTATATGTAACCAATAGAATATGGGGATGAGAGCACAAGTCGCTATCAAGGGACGAATTTTAACAGATGTTTTCAAGAGAGAGCCCATTGTAACCGACAGATGTTTTGCCTGCAATACTTGACGTCTAGCCGTGTAAACCACTATACCGGTCCAATACAGTATTGCTACCACTGTTACTGTATTGGGTCGACAATCCACGCAATCCGCTAATATTTATCGAATATATGCTATTGTATCGAATTGTTTAAATTAAATGCGAATCACTTCAATCTTTCAGATTGATCTCACGACTCTAAACCACAATTGAACCTATAAATGTAACCTAACTATGAGACTATGCTCTCGTTCTCTACTATTTGCTTTGACAATGATTCTAGTCTTAGAGCGAACACTTCTTTATCGTCTAAAATCCATTATGTGTCTATCTATCATTGTCAACGGGTGGTTAAGAGACAAAAAAATATAATTACGATTTGTTTCGAGTAGGGATTTGTGGCTCGCATTAGTATTATATGTATTGAATGACCAATTGAGGTATTCTGCGAACGCAGCCATCACATCATCACCGCATCATCTCTTCATCATTTCCTATCATCTGTGTTATCCCTATGGATATACAAAAGTTATGATTAACTTCAATACATAATTCTATTATGTATTGAATCAAATATAATATATATATAAAGTTTTTTGTTTTACTTGTTTTTTGTGCTGGTTAACTGTGTATTACTGGAAAAAGTCTCAATATTGATCGTGTTTATCTAACTATGATACAGCACACAGTTTTCAATGTGTGCATCAGTATCACAACTCAATTTTAGTATCTAAGTCTAGCGCACTATTGAGTTAAATAGAGTGTTTATTGATCACCACAGCTGAAGCAGTATAGTTATGTCGCACTTCTTTACATATATTGCATTCAATATGAAGTTTGTAAAAAAAGATTCTCATAAATAAATCATAATAAAAGAATATAATGCAAGAATATATAGAAGGCTAATCCTAAAATCTCAATACTTTTATTGGTTTTTTAAAAGGATAAACAAAATAGAGAAGAAAAACCTAATTATTATTTGAAAGAATAAATGCATAAATAAGTCGGTATAAGGAATAGCGCCAGTATTTTGATTCCTACACATATATTCCAGTTTTATCTTTACTTATACCTCAAAACTATATGAATGACAATTGAAGTGTTAGTGTTGAGTGTTTCGAGTGTACTATCATATTATCATAAGTATTATGATATTTATGGTTTTCTTTTTCGTTAGACATGAAACCAAATATATACTAACATGAGTTAATACAACAGTCATAAAATAATGAGATCACTAAAAGAAGTGTATGCAAGAAAAGTAACGTTATTATGATGAAAGTATTTGTACATTGTCTGTAATGTTAAATAAGAATAAATTTGATAGCGATGTGCTTTTTGATGTTTCCATGTGATTCATAACGTTATGGAAATCATGTTTCGAAAGAATCGCTACAGAGATAGAGACAGTTCAAGCATAACATATTCACTTGAATGATAGCAAAAACCCTCTGCTTTCAGTGCTCGTGAATAACATGATGAGATGCAGTCTCTTCATCTCTTTATGCCTCGATTCGTTAATTTGCATTTCAAAGGAACATAATGTAGCTTTTATGCTAAAAACCCATATTGACAGCCAGTATATGAAAATATAGGGAATAATTCTAATCGTTAAGCCATACAAAATGAACTTAACTTTTTAAATACAAAATTCTAATAAACTTATATTATTACCAATATTGTATTTTTATGTTAATTTAATTATATTATTTTCAACATAACCATACATTTTCTCCTTCTTTATAATATACCAAAATCTCAATACTTCTATACAATTTAGAAAACATAATTGTTATTTGAAGAATAGTCTAAATATATCTTTAATAAAACCACAAATATTCAGATTTTTATTCATACATATTCTTATTGCCAGCTAACTCTCTTAATGTTGAGAGAAAGAGAGAAAAGAGAGAGAGAGAGAGAGAGAGAGAGAGAGAGAGAGGACTTTTTTTCGAATATATTGTTTTTTGGAGAAAAAAAAACAATTTTTCAGTCGATTAAAGCTCAATACGAACAAATGTGAAAAATGTTGAGAGCAATAATTGATTGGCTTTAAGAAACACTACATTATCTGCAGTGTGCGTCACATCTCTTTGTTTTTTTACGAATAAAACAAACTTATTATTTGCATAGATATTGGATTCCCATTTTACATAACAAGAAGCGCAAACAGTTCACCTGAACTTAATCTGTTTGTTCATCATATATATATATCTCATAGCAATCATTAGATTGCAATTCATGCCTTATATTTTTTCGTTTAGTGCGTACTTTGCCAAAGCATGTGTTTTAGTTCACAGATAACCAAATACTCTATTTTAAGCTTTACTAGAAGTTGGAGTACACTATACTGTACCGTATTATGGATATATGGATATAAGGTACTCATAACTTACATATCGTTATATAATCTAATTTATTATTAATTTTAATTCGTTTTTATCATTATAAAAATTCATGTCAAAATGCGTTTATAAATCATATAAATTTGGCGTAAAAACTACTTATAATTCTAATATAGCAAAAATAAATCATTTACATAAATTAAAATATATAAAATAAAGCAATTATGGAATTATATAACAAATTAATTGTTATTTGATAAACTTATTGATCTCTGGTAAAGTGCATCCACTTAATTGGATCACTTCAGTGGCCGCATATATAGCGCTTCGGATACAAACCGCTAAACTCTCGTTCTGGACGTACTGCGCGAAGAAGCCGCCAACAAACGCATCTCCAGCACCGTTTGTGTCCACTATTTTGCTTTCTTCCAGTTGTGTTGCTTCAAATTCCTCGATTTCATTTCTATTTGTTTTGGCGACCAGAACATTATCCTTTCCCTGAGTAATAATAACAATTCGACCATTTTTTCGCTCACATTCTTCATTTGCCATTAAATTAGCAATTTTTTTTAAATCTGTGGTCTGAAAAATATTAAATACTAATTATTTTAAATTTTTAAAAATTATTATAAAACAAGAGCGACAAAAAAACAAAACAATTTGCAAATAAATATGCAACTAACACTAAAAATTCATATTTAGTAACTAATTAATTACTAAAAGTTAAAAATTAATTACTCAACACTAAGGACATAATTAAATGAGCGACGAATACCAATAAGTTTCCGCTTATTTAAGTAATCAATCGAATATACTACTTAAGTATATGATACAATTTTAACTTACAGTGAAACACACAAGTATTTATAACTCAACACAAAACTATTCATAAAACATCGGACATATGGTTTCATTACACACAATTGTAACTTACATCGTATTTCCGTAAAGTAGCAAAGGCTGCTGCTTCGGTCTCATTACCGAATAATATGTCGATATAACGGAAAGCTTTAAGAAGCGGTTCGGAAAACACTTGACTAATATAAGGCGCCGAAAGATTCATGCAAAATATTTTTCCAGGATTGCTGTGCGCGTGTTTTGCAATATTAATAATCGAATCGGGACTAACAGCCAAATGAAACCCAGAAGCATAGAAAACTCGAGCGCTCTCAACCCAATTATAGTTACTAATAAGATGGTCGATACGAAACTTTTCACTCGCACCCAAAAAAGCGCACAGCGAACGACTTTTGCCATTATCAGAGATAAGACACGCACACGTTCCTGTGGGTGTACTCTTGTCCACCATATAAACCACGTTAACGCCGCTCTTCTTCGCGATGTTTGTCATCATTTGGCCGAAGTTGTCGTCACCGATCGCACCCATAAACGTCACTCTATTGGGTTGATTGAAGAACCACTGCGCGACTCGTAAACTATTTTGAACGCTTCCGCCCGCGAAGTATTCAACTTTGTAATTGGCGATCATTTGTTCGCATAAATTGTTTTGGGCGTCGTTCGCCAAAATTGCGTTATTCGGTGCTAAACTAAATTTGCTCAAAAATTCATTGTCACAGTGGCAGCTGATGTCCAACAATGGATTTCCCAAACCGAACAAAACACCTTCACTACAAACAAAAACAAAAATATATACACTATTAAATAATAATTGTTATAATAAATTGAAATAATATATGAATAAACTTGGGAATAAATACCTCAATATAGGCATAATTGGCGCTTAAATTAATGGAATTAAGTTGACTAATAATTGATATGTTACACGTATTTAACGATAATACCATTTATCTGTTATCTGTTTTAACGCAAATATTAATTTGACGATAAACACGTGAGTGAACCATATATTTAAATGAGGATAATCTGCAATTTTTATGGCGCACTCTTCCGATACATTTACCAAGTAATGGCACACAACTTTTTCTTTAACATCCAATAAAACTTTTATATATATAAAACTTTTAACTTAACGTTTATTTGGTTTATTTGATATGAATTGCCGTAAAACTAATAAATTTGTACCTAAACTCGATAACAAATGTTTTTTATTAAACACAAATATTTTATTTCAACAAATTCTTCTATTAAAACTATATTGATTTAGATAAAGACATTTTTTTATAGGTTTGAGATTAGTGTAAACTCAAAAACTTTATATATTTTTGAGTAACTTAAACATTTAATGAATTTTAGAATTCATTTAATCAAAAGTAAAATAGGAATTAAATTCAAAGTACTTACAACACAATTAAAAATGCGTTTAGTAAATACAGATTTTGTAATTATTTATTTTCTAATTTATTCTAAATATTTCTTATTCATGTTTAAATTAATTAATTAGTCAACAAATAAACATTACGGATAATTTACATATATTGTGTTATCAATTAAAAGCCTAATTTTCAAATTGTTTGGCAAACCATTCAATTTATTTAAATCGATCTGCTCTTCATATTGTAGCTCATCTTTAGTTTCAGACAAATGGCACTTAAATTTAATCGTTTTTCTGGGTCTCTGTAATGCAATCTTTATTAAACCATCAACAGTTTTATTGGTTATTCTGGGTGTCGAGTAAAAACAAATATCTTCGATATCAGTGCACGATTCGATGATATCACAAACACCTAAATCTGTAATATATTTATTTGCATACATATCATGTCTAAACCATACTTTTTTCAACTTTTTCAATCCAGATAATAATAAGAGTGCATTATCGGTAAATAGTTCATCGGTGTCTAAATCGATACTTCGAAGACTGGGAAGATGTTGACCAATATCTTCAAAAAACTCATCACTAATGTTCTTATAACTAATTCTTAAATGTTTTAAATTAGTGCACGATTTGAAGTATTCTGACTTGCATTCACTCGATTGCATTCCGTTTTGAATTATTTCAATTTTTAGTGTTTCACATAAATTAAACTTAGAAAATGCTTGAAACATATTTGACGGTAAGCGGTCATCATTAAAATTCCACAAAATAAATTTAAAGTATTTAAGTTGACGACAATTTTCTGATAATTCAATTAAATAATGGTCCACATTCTGCTCATTCTGTTTATAATCTTCGAATTCATTTGACATCAAAACTAACTTTTGTAGATTCTTGAGTGAATAAACGTATGGAATGACATCACGACCAAACTTATCAACGGATAGATTAATTTCTTTGAGTGTATTACTATATCTTTCAGTTAATATTCGAAAGTTTGATATTCGATAATATTCGGTATCGCGAGAAATGTCATAATTACATACAATTTCAAGTTTTGGCAAAAATGTCTTATGTTTACTGACAAATGCTGATTGATGTTCGGAATATATTTTTCGTATGTTTGGACAGTATTTCAGAAACGATTTTTTAATAGACTCACGATAACAGATATCACTCGTGCCGCGTAAATATAATGTTTTTATTCTATACCCATATTTGAGTCCAAACTCTTTTAAACCATTTTCAGTGATGCCATGCATATCGAAATCTAATGTCTTCAAACATTCCAAATATTTTCCAATTATATGAAGATAAGAGTCATCAACAGAACAGCTTAATTCGACTGTTCTGATTGATGAACACTTTTTGAGCACATTTTCGAATTCCTGTTTCTTAATTTCTTGGATGCTTAACCTATTATTTAATTCTATTGGTTTTAAAGGCCGAGTCCATGTCAATGTGTTATTATTTTCATGTTGAGGATCATCGAAAAGTTTGATAATAGTCTGCTGTTTGTATATACATGTTTGCCACTGTTTCGACACACGTTCTAATTTGATTTTATCCTTTAATGGCAAATAACCCATAATCTGTTCCCAAACATCATCGCAAACATATTCAAACAAATCAGTATTTGATAATTGATTTTCATCTGCCATTGTTTTTTCGAACTCAATTTGTAACGGTTTTTCGAATAAAATTATTTTTTAAACTATTTTAAATCAACGACTAATAAAAGTATTAAAAATAATTGTTGAGCTTTTATATATAATGGACAAAAAACTTTTTTAACAAAAAAAATCAACAATGTATAAGAACAAGAATAAGCCAAATATAAATCATTTAGAATTGATTTTTTATTATTCAAATATTTGTTATTTTAATTTTCATTCAAATAGAAGATATTGTTGATAATTTTTATGAACTCTTTTATTGAATGTAAAATTGAATTTTATTGGAATATTATTATTATTTTCCACTAAGAATTTCACTGAATTTTGTTAAAATTCTCAAAAACTTTCGGCAAATAATCAAAGATTTACTACGATTTTTAAACTTTTAATAGTTTTTAACAACTTAAAAATTCCTGATAAATTTTTCACATAGAAAATTATAAATTTAGCATAATTTTGCTATATTATGCGAAATAGATTAACGTATTACGTAATTAAAAAGTAACAAAAAAATTTACTTTTAATTAAGTGGATTCATAAACATTTAATTTAATGAAATAAATGTCGGTAAACGCCATAACTTAATTTTTAATTAATTTAATTGATATAATTTTGTAACGACTGCCCAAACTTAATAATAGTTAAGATAAATAATATTTTAATTAAACCTAACATTTATTTAACATTAAGGAGACATGCAATAAGTGTATGGACATAAAAATGTGCATAAAATGCCTTTTTTAATATGATTGCTAACTTTAATACAACACTGTTCATGGCTATTATCCAAATCACTTTTGTTGTTATGATTACACGAAATTCCATTAATTATTTTGGTATCACACGGTTTAAAGTGTTGGGAATTTTGGAAACAAGAGCAACAATTAGTTTTAGTTTTCTTTTCGCTATATTTGATGAAATTATTTTCGGTTTGAATAACGTTTATGCTTTCATCTGGAAGAGCAATGACTTCAGCGAATTGGCGTTTAGGCAGAATCTTCTTTTTAATAGTTATGCTAAATTCTTCGGTATATGACACTTCATGTGACACTCCAGCCATTAGGCAACAATTTTTTTATCTAATTTTTATCACTAAAAAATTTTAGTAAAACTACTTCAAACATTAAAATTTGTGTGTTGGTAACATTAAACAGAATTTTTGCCACATATTTAGTTATTTATTTGACAGGTTTTTTACAAAGTGGTGTAAATATTGATTTTTCACGCATAGTTTACAAAAAATAAATATTAAGATTAACAAAAAAAAACTTTATATTTCTTAGCCAATAATCAATTTAACGAATTTTATAATATTTTAATTTTCTTTGCAAAAGCAAACATTACATGTGAAAAATAAAACTTCTCACGAATCAGTAGTGAAACGTTGTCGCGCATCGCAAACTAAATGACATTCAAAGAACAAACCTAATGTTGCATATGATAAGTTGAATGATCCCAAATATGCTAACTTTATAATTGTCTGGATTCTCAAATTTCATATATAATTTAATATAAATGATTTCCGAGAGAATACCTTAAACCGGTTTTCATTAGAACATCTCGTCAAAAAAGTGAAGGTACAGTTCATCCCATTGTATACGCATTTCAATGCATTAAACTGTGTCGAAGTGCGTTTTAATTTATCGATTAGCGTGCAATTTGACACTTATTGCTTAATAATTCGAAAATATATACTGTATATCAATAGTGTACGAAAATTGTGCACATTATCGTCTTATAAACACGAAATAAGTGAATTCAATGTTTGAAAACAGTTTAAATTTAACACGACTATTATTTTTTAGCACGAACCTAATCTAAACTGAAGGTCATTTATATTGAATTTAATTTAAATATTTCTGCATTAGAATTAATAAATATGAAAAAACTTGTGTTTTTATTGAAAAAATTATGCTTTAAAAAGCGCTTGAACCGGATGCACCAAATTGTAATTAACCACTTATTTTCTTACAGTATTAGACAATTAAATCAAAGTGTAAGTAATAACGATAGGAATTAAATAGGCATAAAAACTTCTTAAATATGTAGGCTCAAAGGCACAATACTTAAAAACTATTGTCACAAACATGCAATATTGTTTTTAAATGAAGTTTTTAGCATTGCTGCCCACGTTATCCCTTGCGTCTTATTGTTTGAATTGCTTTTCATCTTTTTTGAATGGCTTTATTTTTACTTGTGTCGTCAGAAATAAGATATACATTAAAACGAGGGGTTGAACAACTAAAAATTTTTGATTGGATTTTTACAATAAATATTATAATAATGTTAGGGTATGAAATGTCGGGATAAACCAAGAAGAATGAAGCCCAGACCATAATTAATAATGAAAAATAATTTCTATGGGTTATTGCATATATGTTGTGTATTTTCCAACCAAATCCAACAAAAACCAAACCATCCGCAACTTTACATTTATATTTTACGTGAAAAACGCATAACTATAAACGAATAAGGATTGAGGTATAGGATCGAGATACGAGTTATTTTAGCAGATGTTTGCAGATGCCATCTGTAATATGCTTTTGTAAGTTAAAATTGGTTTACGTGACTGACCTTAAAGTATGTCTGCATAGAGTTATGGTTAGTTCGCATTATTCGTTGTGTTTGTGTTTGCGTTGTGTTGGGTTTGTTTATCTATAACTAAAGTGCAAAACAGCCAATCATTACAACAACCGTTTTACTTGTTTTGGTTTAATCGTTAAAAGTAATCTAAATCTATTTAATTGACATTCAATGTTTTAAATGATTTAATTGTTGATATGTTAGGTTTATGGTAAAATGTACTCAAACCCCAATGCGAACATTCGTCAGCCATTGATAGGAAACAACGCATTGTATTGGTGTTCATCGTGTCATTCCACACACCATATCAATTCCCCACTAATTAATTGCATAATGAATCGACAGATGAATGGGGGATTGGCATCCATGTCACGTGGCTTTGAGCCATTAGCGTCAATGTCGCCGATATCACCCATTTCTGATAACTCGATGCCCATATATCCACCATATCCTGTGGATATGCGAGTCAATACCACTCGTAACACCACTCCTTCCGCAACGGTTTGGGCACCAGACTTAAATTCAACGCAACAACTGACGACATACACCACTGCGTCTCTAGTGAACGGCACAACTACGACAACAACCACCACAACTGGATCGCAACCTGCTTTAGGAAACATTGTATCTTCCAGTATGATTTGTCCAATATTTCATTTTTTAATTATAAGTTTATTATTATTATTATAATTGATTACAGGTACGACCGAAAATAATTGGCATTCGTGTTGCGAAAGTAAGCAATATATCGAAGCAGTTGTCGCTAATATGGATAATATGAGGAAAACTAACGAACAATTTCAACGAAATGTGTTAAACGAATTGTCGCAATTGAGACGCGTGTTGATTGACTTGAAGGAAACGATCAGTGATTTGCCATTAAAAATTGGTGACTCATTGGCGTTACACAGGTCTCGAAGCGTTTCGTTCGATAGCGAGATCGAACTCATCGACAATTTAAGTAATATAGCGCTCAATTCAAACACCGACAGTAACGAGAGATGCGAACAATTAGAATCGGAATTGAATGACCAGAAAATTGAAATTGATTCAGTTATGAAGAATAATGATGGAGTGATTGATCGATTGGAATCGCAAAACGGCGAACAAATAGATATCGAGTCATTGAATAAAAATAATAATAGATGTGTTGTGGTTAATGGTAAAGTTATTTTTGAATACAGTTCAGAGTTAGATATGGATAAGTGGCTGAGAAAATATTGAATTTTCATTTTATCAATTTTAATTGTTTTACTGTTTTATAAGCTTTTATATATACAAAAATTGTATACTTTGCATAAAAAATAATTATATTATCAATTATATAAATATATGTCTATATATAAATTGCTTTTTATTTGATTACGTTAGAAAAATATTTAATAATATTTTTAAGTCCAAAAATATAATTGTCATCTCGACCTTTATTGGGGAACACGTGAGCGAAGTCAATCATTTTAATGATTACGTTGCGATGATCGCAGTCATGAACCAATAATAATGAACTCGATATGAATCTCCAGCGATCAATATTGCATCCATAGAACCAGTCATTAATTGCGTTTAATTGTTTGTAATAATCTTTAATTAGTGCTTTATTATCGCCAACAAATAATATTATTGCTATCAAATAAAACAATTTTATTAAATAAATTTAAAATGGATTTTAAGTTTTATTTAAAATTAGGTAATACAGTAAACAAACCTTCATTTATATTATCAGGAGTTAATGATTTACCATACTCTTTATCCTTTATTGTATAACTATTTTTCAGTGAATCATAGATCTAGAAATAAAATGAAATGACATAAATATTAATTCAATAGCTAATGATTTGTTTTGTTCCGAAATTATTAAATTATTTCTTATAATCTTTTAGTGTTTTTCATTGTATATTTTACTTTATGTCCGCATTTTTAGTTTATACTTTAAAATTGATTACTCATAAGCGATTAAACATAAAACTTACTCTCATTCCTAAAACGCGAAAACCAATTTGTTGAGCGAAAGCGTATTTATCTGTTTCATTGGCGATCTTCTGTTCATTGGCTTCCATATCATATGTAATTGCACCGATTTTCACGTCCAGTATCGATGGGTTAACTAAATCTTTGGTAATATTTGAGAGTCTCATGAATCGTTGTCCATTTTGAGCCACAAAAGTACCATTAAATTTTGGCACAAAATGTCTTAATTTGTTTATAACAATATCATTATCGTTAATGGTATTCCAAATAGTATTGTAAAGTTGATATTCGCGTTCACTTCTCACGTCAATGATTGGTTTTAATACATCGCCAGACGAGCAGTGACGCAATACATAGCATTTGTTATCACATTTGCCGAAGAAATGTCCGGCAACTTGATTCTCGAGGGGAACAGTGTCTTCAGGCAAACCATCGGTATTTGTATTATTGATATTATTATTCATTATTTACCATATCATACCGTATGCTATAGACTACATGTACTACTATGTAGTATAATCAAGATCCGGATAAAAAGCACGTAAAAACTGAATAAATATGCATGCATTTATGCACTGATATCTATTCAAAATATCTATTAAATGCACGATTATATGCATTAAAAACTAGTCAAAAATTTTACTAAAGTTTAAATTATAACTTATTAAAGTTTGAAAATATGTCATTTTAATAATTTATAAGCGAAATATCTTTTTAATTCCAAATATGCATTCAAAATGAAGAACATTATGATGCATTTAAAGCTTTTACTTGTATTTTTGGCAAAAAAACTTAATTGTGATCTATAATTATAGTCTATAATTCTATTAGACATGAGAATTATAGTGAGTCTAAGTCCTACGCAAGGCTGTAGGCTTAAGCTCCACAAATCTCTAGGCTTAGGCTTAGGTCAGCTTATAACTCAATTAACTTAGACTTAGGTTCAGAATAAAAAATAATATATATATAATTTGTTTTATGTTTATTAATAAATATAAATACTGTAAGAATGTCGACGTTTTAAATAAAACCAACTCGAGTTTTGACAACTCAACTTACGGATAATGAAGTATTTAAAACTTCAAATAAATTTTCTTCATTAATTTTTTTCACTAACCTTATTTACTTTTTTGAAGTATTAAAATATTTTTAAGATCCAATAGGAGATTAGGTATCATATTATTGTTGTAGTCTTAGGCTTCATTAAACATTTCAATAAATAGTTATGGAAACCAAACAAAACCATTAAAAAACATTTTATTCCATTAAACATTTTACATAATTGTGTGATAATGTGGTGTAACCATGATTCGTATATTAGCGTTGAGATAAATCTTAAATTGTTTTTTGATAAAGTTCGTTCTGTTCAGTCAGAAGAGATTGTTTTTTTTGACAACCGAATCAAACCAACGACTATGGATGCTTATGGTAGGGGTTAATATTTGACGAAAGACAGCCAAAAATAGCGCAAGTGATGATCTGTGGCCACACAACGTGTGTGTTACGCATTCAGGTATTCGTAAAAAACAATTGGCTGATCTCGTGTCGGTGTGAGTTAACTGACACCCAATTGTGGCTACTTTGGAGGTTGAACTGTTTGAAATGATATATGTTAACTTATTTGTTGATCTTTTACTCGCGTTTAGGCTATCATTACTGATCAAATATGTGTTCGTCTTTGTCTTTCCGTAATGATTGAGATTGTCGGACATTGTTGAAGTGCGACATTCCTAAATTATTCTGGTATGACCGTTGCTTCCAATCGATACTTGACTTTTATAAAGCAAATTATATGCATAATGATAAATTAGAAATTATATTCAATAAAATCATTTTGCAGTATTTTCTTGACGGACAGAAAGCTCTAGCTAAAACAAGTGTTAAGAATTTAACACTTGGAAAAATAAATTAGCACATAGATGAAATAGTGCGTCAATACTTTTTGAAGCAAAGACAGATAGTTGCGTCCATCCTTGGTGTGCATAAAACTTGTCTATTAACTCTAATTCAGTTGTAATGATCCTTTATAACAAAATTTAACAAGCTTTGAATTACAGATGTGACAATCTTCAGGCCAATTTAAGACTAAAAATTATTACTATCCTTATGTAGTCACAAAAGATGACAAATCTAATGAATCGGATGCATTCTCACAAGCGATATCAATTGTCGAGATGACATGAGAACCCCAGTCTATTATATCTCAAACTATGAAAAACGGGTTATATTTACTGAGGGTTTGATAGTTTGTTAGTGTATCACAAAATTCGTTGTTTATTTTTCACACTTGAAACATGGAGCAGTGTATGGCGGAATCGAGAGACGAGTGTCTTTAGACGGCCTGTCATCGATTTGTGACTTTTGTTTTGCAGTGTGTTTCGGTGATAAGCGATAAAAGTGTTACGAGATTTGAACATTGTATGGTTTAAGACGGAACACTTGTCAGGAGATTTTTATGCAGCCGATATTTTTATCAACTCATATGAAAAGTAGGTTCTATTGGGAGAGAAGTCTTACGAGAGAAATTGCTTAAAAGATCTGTCCTATAGACACGTTGTTCATTTATAGAATCATGGTTTTAGTTGTAAGCGCTAAAGATCATGCAATTTCTAATACTAATAAACTCTTGCTTTAGATGTGGTTACTCAAGCACATTGATTGCATCTGTTATACGAACAATGTTTAACTTAACGATAACTTTGCAACACGTGAATTCAACTTGTATTACTGGAATGACTATATTCGGAAAAAGTAGTTTTATACAATAGAGATTAGCAATACTCAGCGAAATTTAGTTATTGTTGATCGAATACAGAGTAATAGACTGATTGTCTTTCCGTTCAGCATTTCGTTATTGGAAAACGCTGGAAAGAGCATTTATACTTGCAAAAGTATATTCTTTACTATTTGACAAGTTATATCCATTGCGTAGTGACCAAAGCCGATGATTTTTCAGCTTATTTGCTCTGTGGTGTGGTGATATCGATCCATATGAGTGGCATTGTTTCAGTTTGGGCCGCCATCTTGTGCGTTAAATGAGGAGTGTTTTCTGTCATTGTCGGACACTGCATTGTGGGTTGCGTTTGGAGTCTACGGTGGGCAAAGAGATCAAGGCAACTGTTTGTAGTTAGCAAGCAAGCTGTCGCTGTTTGTAATCTTTATAGTTCGGGCATGTCTTATGTTAGTATGGATATTTTATTTAGTTTATTTTTTTGGTGGCTCTAGTAGTCTAGAATTGAACACTGTTTCACGCTATTATACTATACGTTTTGTTCACAATACAAGCGTGTTCTCAGTGATGAAGCATTGGCACTCTTTCTATGTAATATTTTGATATCTTGGTTGCATGTCTCGCACTTACTAATTGAAATCTTGTTCAGAAACATGTCGCCCTAATGCAGTAAGTCGTTCGTGTTCAGATCAGCCAATCGTAATGACGAGCTAGAATTTGTTGAGCTATCATTTCACCTTTGTCTTGGAGTTACTTCCAGTGTAGTATTTGCATAGAAGACCAGATTTCGAAAATGATAGCTGGTTTCAAACTTAAGCGATGATATTGAAGATTTTATTACTGGGAACGGTGTTATTATTGTTTGCAATGCCTAGGAATGGATAAATTGAAGACAAAGAACTTGGTGTGGTTAAGTGGATACTAAATTGTAATGTGAGTCAAAGGATTAAGCGCTATCTGTGTATTTCGTGAGTTTATAAGTATGTTGAATGATATTCAGATTCGAGTGATTTCTTTTTCGTTAAATTCTTTAAAAGAATTAAGAACTGCCGAATGAACCACATTGTAATAAAATGAAATTGTTTATTACAAAAAAAACGAATTTTTTTAAAAAATTATAGTGAAAGCTGACTTTAGAGTAGAGACCCACGAATAATACTGAAAAAGACTAATTAACTTTTGAAATTAACATTTAAATGAACGCTCGCATGAGCATTGACACATAAAACTCCGAAGTCAACTCATTAATGTTTCTTCAGTAATGGGTTGTCAATTCTTAGTTAACAGTAAACTGACTTAACGGTTAGAAGAATTTGTGTGGTTTGTTTGTGCAATGTTAGATGCGTTTTACATTAGTTAAAAGTCCAAACCCTGTTAACTAAAAAAGCACAACACTTCAAAGCGGTGTGCGTTGGCATTGGATCGCACTGTATATTATATTGTGCGTTATCTACAGTATACGGTACAGTAACAGTATGTTAATCAGATTAATTAAAGCTCGTAAACAAACACAAACAAACA
>JAQIXJ010001264.1:0-22193 GCA_034700185.1 Phthiracarus laevigatus
AGGTTTAGGTGGGTTGAAAGTACGGAAAGTACAACTCCAAACAAGTTTTTGAAGAAAGTTGCGCAAAATATTGGTGCACTTGCTATTCACAAATGCTGTTAGTTTAAGAAAAGCATTTTGCTTTTCGAGCCCCACTTGTTTGTATTAATGTTAATCGATACAATCGCATGCACACTTACGTGCGCATGCTCTTAACTGTTAAACAATGATATTGAATATAAAGCTTAAGTGGTTGCTATGGTGAAGAAATCCACCATATAATTATATTGTATAATAGATTTGAGTCAAAATAATAGCATTTATAGCACTTTTATTTCATAAATTAAATTCATATAATTGTTATAAGTGTACGAATTACCCTAAACTTCTGAGGATAGTCCGCGCCAGTGCATTGTCTGAATCTCGAAAAAAGTAGAAAACGATAGAAATTTTAATAGATAGTCCGCATTCTATGTATAGTCTGCACTTTGAATACACAAATATGTAAGATAAAATAATATCTTATTTTCGAATTCATCTAATTGTATATTTTTGTTTTTATACATTTTCATGAAAAATTTTATTAGATTGTTCATCATGTCCGTACCTTCCTTTTTGAATTAATTTTATCATTTTTCAATAGATAGTCCGCGGACTATCCACAGAAATTTAGGGAACAAAGTTTGGAGTCGTTTTAGATCCATTTATAAATGCTATTAACCGCTACTTTTAATGATAATTCTATAAATGCTAATAAATGCTATTTTACTCGAAATCGAAATATTGTCGTTAAAATGATAAGTTTTTGTTACCCATTGACCAAATATTTTTTCAATACTTCCAAAAATACCTAATATCTTATATTTCAAAGTTTTTTTATATTTCATTATAAATTAAACTAAAAGAGATTTAGAAAAATGTTGATTTAAAGAAAAAGATATTATATTTTAACTTTTAAGTAATTTTTAAAAAATCTAAATGCTATTTTGGTTATTTATTAATGCTATTTATAGCGCTATTTTTATTATAAAAGCTATTATTTTGACTCTTTAATTATGATATTGAGAAATTTTAATTCGGTGTACAAAAAGTATAAACGACTACCTTAATCATAATATCTCGATCACACATACCGTGATTCTATTTCTAAAAAACAATTTAGCGTACAGTCGAACATATGAGGCACTTTTAAAAGTGTATTGTCCTCGCCTATCACTTACTTCATTATTTTACTGATTTAGTCATTTTACTGATTAGTAAACTAATTTGAGTAAAAAACTATGCAAATTTTTATTATAATAGTGTAAGCAATAGTTAAATACATATAATTAAAATAATTTGCATAGTATAGTATCAATACCAATACTGTCTGTAATTTCGATAATATAAGCTTTTAAAAAAAGTTAATGATCTATCGTTTTATTTTTTCTCCGTCTCTCTCTCGCTGTTCTCTGCTCTAATACTGCTTACAGTATACGCTTATCTTTTACAACGCACACTGCATTTTCGAAAAAAAACAAAACATTTTAAAAATTAAAAGATAAAAACGGAAGATTAGCTAATACTGTATACAAAGAAACTTATCTTAAAAAACAAGACCATCTTTTATAAATATTGCGCATATATATATGATCGTATGGCTGTTTTTTTATTACATTATGTTGTTGTTCAGACATATAGTAACGATCTTTAGGCAAAGTTTATGATGTTTATCAGAAAAATATAATGAATAGTCATTATGCGAATTTTAAGTATGTGTGACTCGCATAAATCATGTCACTGGTAATGCATTTTCCCATTTGCTATAATTTGACAAAAATGTACATCACAGGCAACGAATCGTTGAGTAAACGCTAGTCTAACCAAATGTTCGACAAATATGCAACACATTCAACACAATTATTTTCATGTCACACAATATATTTTCTATTTTTATTCTATTCTCTGCATTAAATAAATTAATATTTCTGGAGTCTGTGACTGCAGTGCGTCTAAAAATTATTTTAATTCATGCATAAAACCTAAATAGTGTTTCAAATATGCGCCGTACACACTAAATATTTCTTTAACACGTTAGTAATGAGCTTTTAAAGTTTCGTGATTAATTATACCGTAAATTTAATTTTTCTGAGAATTGAAAAACATAAGCGTTTTCAAAATTTTTGTTTGCCTAACCTTTTTTCATAAATTTTATTAATTTTTTAGAATGGTGCCTGCCGTAAGCTTATATATTGAGAGACATCAAAAATACTGTGGAACCTGAGTGTACGACATAAACTGTTGGGTAATCCGTATTTAAAAACACATTTTATATAAAAATTGTTTATATACCATAATGTAAAATACTAACTCGTAAATGAAACCTATAAAGTTAACCAGTATTTTATTTCGTAAGTTTAGGTATATAATGTACTTAATAAAGACAAAAATACTAAAATCAGTGTGTCTAACTTCTATGGTGGTTTTGGGGTTACTTTCAGATATTTCAAATTTTAATGGAGGTTAATCTCATAAGAACATTTTTACAAAACAAGATTTTTTAAATTTATTAGTTAAATAATTTTTCAATTTTTTATGATCTTGATTTTTAATTTTTTGGGAGACAAATTTTTTGAAAATATCTATGTTCACTCCACCCCTTATGGGACACATTGCTATGACTTAAAACACTCATATATAATATGCTACACTATAAGCCTGAAGTATACTGGAAAGTCATCGGCTTAGGCTCATTCATCATCTCTTATCTAACATCTCTGTGCATAGATGATAGCTATATTTCACAATAAGCATAATTTATTTAAAATAATTTTATTTTAGGTTTCGGAGAAGCAATTTATATCAATTTTGCAAATTTTAAGACAATTGCGAGATGAAAATAATTGATAATTCGAAATTAAATTATAGATATACGCATTACAATGGTGCGTAATTAAAATGCATCATTTTTCATATCTACACCAATTCAAACTCATTTTTCAAATATTTGAAAGCTATGCCGCAATTAATTGAAATGCAACGTTTCCTTTTTCTAGCTTTCATTATGAATTTATTTAATTTTTGTTACACTCTGAACCAGTTTACGAACTAAATTTTATGTATTTGTAATGTCTCTTTGTATCGTCAAATGTTTATGTACAGTGGGGTACGTAAATTAATTTTAGAATAACTGATGAATAATTGACATTTTCAATGTGAATTTGAAATGTCCATTTATGATCTGCTTCTATTCATATTAATGGAATCAATAAAATTAGTTTAAAATATTGCCAAAACTTATGTAAAAAGTTCCAAATGCACGCCAAAACTGAAAGAGTATGAAAAACAAATAAGAATACAGTATTTGGGATACTCATTTTAACCAATTGACTTAACCTATCACTACTTTAAAGTTATAGATTTAGAACTTCTTTCATTTAAATAATTCGTATCCTAAAGACAGCAAAGTTTGATCATTTATTGATGTAAAGGTTAGTTGGCGTCAAGTTAAAACAACATATTTGCATAAAATTTTTTTGTTGTGCAGGGATAGTCAAGCTCTCGGTGTGTTCTGAGGCGTACACACCAACATCATCCACAACTGCTTCACATAATCCTAACCATTAAAATGCACATCAATTTAACATTACAAATTTTAAGTAAATTTTTCTGAATTAAAATCTATTCCACTTTAAAAGTGTAATGTGTTATAAATGTAAATTTACTTTGTTTATAACACAGCTGAATCCAATGCTAAAGTAAGGGAATCTGCAACAAACAAATCAAATATGTATAAGTTATGCTGGCATTAATTAAAATTTAGCAAATAAATAAAAGGCTTAATCTTGCGGTTAATAACAAGTTAGACATAGAAAGGTCAACAATCGAGTTAAATGGTGCGAATTTAGGGCGGAGTTCGACAGATGAAAAAGTTTTTTGAAAAAATTTTATGTTAAAAAAACAAAAATTAGAAATTTTTCAAAAAATGACCAAAAATATATAAAAAATCGTGCTTCAAAACTGAGGAATTTTTAATGATCTATTTTTTCTTTGATTAAAAGTACATAAAATTGTCATTTAAATACGGTGATTTCAATAAGAATTTGGTGAATTAATAAAATAGATCTAAAAAATTTCCCTCTATACTGGAACGACTTACGAGTTAGGAAATAATTAACTATAAAATAAAGCACTTAACAAATACTGCACACGAGTATACGGTATTAGGAATAGTATACGATTTCGCAAACTCCTAATTAAAACATGTTTTGCAATGATTCCGTTAAGTTTGAGTCTGTGCTCATCTGCTCGCAAATCGATGCAAGTATTTAATAATTAGTAGCTGTTGTTGTGAGACATGCGCAGTGGACGAACAACACATCCACTCATAGTCGCACATACACAGAGTCTACTCTACTATCAGTGCCATATATACGACATTTTTTCACCTTTTTTTTCACAACTGCTCGCTTATGTTTACAACGATAACTATAAACACAATATGAAAACTATTTGCTTAAACTATCATTCAGGTATTGAATCCATACTATGATTTGTTTAATTGCATATTACTAAATGAATATATGGCTGACATTGACAATGATGGCAACAATCAGCTATTGATATGTTGTGTTTTGACATAATCGTTGATTATGTGAATGCCAATACTATTATGTTATGTTATACTGTATCTCTATCTATATTATATCACACATCACTTCTTATCTTTTAAAGAAACGTCTATTAAATAACGTAAAATTGTTTGGTTAAACGGTTTGGTGGCGATTATGAAATGTCTCTTCAGAGGTCAGCGAGTGTTGATTCCATATTCATTCACGCGTCATATGTTAGTTCACCTCAATTATCATTGCATACATATTGTGGCCAATTAATGATCGACCGCTCAAGTCAGACGCCAGAGGAATGGGAAGTTAGGAATAAGAGAAAAACGTTGCGCAAAATAAATGATCGCAACTTTGATATCATTAAGGTATGTAATAAACAATTATATTGTATTGTTAGAGCTCTTTTAATCATTTATTTCGCCAAATAAACATCGCAACCATTACGACAAATCATAGGTTATGTTTAGGGTTAGGGTAAGGGTTATCGTTTAATATTGATCTTGATTTTTGGCTTAGCTCTGTCTCATATATAAATATCTTATCGTTATTTAACTTTTAAGCCATTATTAAAATAATTCTAAACAATTAGACATTATATAGAATAATTTAAATAATTAAAATGAAAGTTTATCGTTGCATTGATTATCAAGATTTAATGAATTCAGTTTGAAACAAGTATTGATTCTATAGTTTCGATAATTTTCGGCCATATTTTCACGACTCAATCCTGTGTTTACATGCGAGACACTGATAAATATATATATTTTAATCGAAAATTAGGGTAAAAGTAAACAACAGCAGCAGCGAAATGCTCACAAAGGTTTCAAAAGTTTGTCGAATAAGGATGAGATAAATAATTTATTATCTTCTACCTCATCGCCTTCTTCTAGTATAAACGGTAAGATAAATTGCGTTACTATTAATGTTGTCGGCGTTCGTTCGCAAAAAAACGAATTGATTGAACGACAAACCGACTAAATTGGCTGTTTTTGTGCGACAGCTTCACCTCAACACATACCAAAACAAGAATTATCAAGCAATGCCGCTGTCATTACCACAACAATTTCTAAATCTGGTCCAATAGCGATCCCAAATAAATTGGCTCTCGAACTATCTAATTATCGCACTGGAAATAGCATTGAAGAGCTCAATCGGGTATATATACTGTATATATATATATATTGTTTATCTTTATTAGACATACTGATTGTGTCCTTAGTTTATTAAATTAACTATAGATTTTCGTCTATAATATAATATGAGTGATCCCAATAAACTGAGAAAAAAGTTTTGTTGTTTAGTTAAGTTACGCGACATTCGCTAACATCTAACCAATTTGTTAGCTTTACTTCTAATGGCTATAATACCGGCAGCGATACATCCATTTCGTTTTATCATAACGTTAACGTCCGCTAATATGCTTTCTTTTCAATTGAATTAGGAAATTGAAAATCTTGTATTAAAGGGAAGTTCGGATAATAACAAAGTAGGCACCGATCGAATTCCAGAAGGACATAGAGCGCCAGTCATTGAATTGCTTTGTCCTCGTCGTACCGTCAAAACGCAGACATTTCATAGGGATATCGATATCGATAACGATCGCGACAACACCGACAACGCTGACAACACACGAAATGGTGACATTACCAGCGAAGAAAGTTGTCCCAGCAGTGATATTAGTCGCTCAGAATCGCCTATTTCTTCGACAGGTAATTCCATAATTCACTCATTAGAATGTCTATTAAAATATTTACAATTCTATGCCACTTTAAACTCATTAAACGCCATTAAGCTTAACGTTATAATTGAAAATCTATTTGTGGCAATTATAATCGCATTTAAACTTTAAAGCGTAACTTAAACAGCGATTTCGCGAAATAATTACACGTGAATTTTTTTACACGTCTCGAACTTATTTCGCAATTTTTAGTTTTTTTTTTGCTTTTGCTCCCAACACTTGAAACCAACTTATTATATCGTAAATTAATAAATACGCCGTAGATTTTGGTAATACTCTAAACTTTTAGTTTTAAAAAGATGGGTTAAAACCTGAATGCAACTAACGATTGATTTTTTAATGTAAATACCATTTATATGTTGGAAATATAGGGCAGTATATTAGGACTATTAAAATAATGATATCTTCGCAAATATTATATTCTATATATATTATATTTATTTTTTTATAACTTCGTTAGAATAATAAAATGTTATATGCTTATAGTAGTAATATGTTAATACAATTGCTTAAAGAAAATATATGTTAACAAAAATAATAAATGGAACTGATTATAATATGTTCGCTTATTTTCGCATAACACACACACAGACACACACCGATACGCTCGCTGAACATATAAAAGCATATTTTACAGGAAACCCTAAAAAATTGTCACTCAAGTTAATAATTAGAAAGCGAAAAGAAACTCCAAAGTAATAGTAAAATTAGAACTTAAAACCAGTTAATAAAAGGAGACTTATAGTCGCTAAAAGGATTCAGGTAAACACTTGGCGCGTATAGAGTTATAAATATACGGTAGAATAAGCGACACACATCTATAAATATAAATTGATTTAAACTATAAACTAGAAGTACTCCACAAGATTAATAGTGCTATGGAGTGACAAGCATAAAGATTATTAAAATATTTGCTATTTGCTGTTTTTGATAACACTTCATTTTAACGACACTTTTTTCATATCATAAAATTTATGATAAAGTGATTTCTTTCATATGTTAATTTCGAAGTACGTGATGTCTAAATTCTTAAATTGTCGTTAATGAACTTCGATACGTTACCCATCCTAACGTTTTGGCTTAGCATTTGTTCTTTTAGATCGTATCACATTCTAAACTATTTCATAATCATTCTCATACAAATATCATTTATATTCTGGATATATTGTTGCTCTAAAAATTTTAATATCGAGTTTTGTTTAATTCGATAATAAATAGCTGTCATGTTGAGACGTTAGATGCCTCTAGATTTAGGCTCTTTATCTTTTCGTTTCCAAGATATACAATATTTTTGTTTCAGTCAGAGGGCACGATAGAAAGATTATTAATACTGTATTAAAAATATTTGTTTTATGAAAACCTTTATATTGCAATTTATCGGAGAATTGGAAAATATTGTTTTTGTTGAATTTGCAAAAATGGCTCACATTTTTGCAATGTGGTTATTTTTCGTACCGCATTTCAATTAATCACGTTCTTTAAGTGTTAATTCTAACAATTTGAAGATTAATGCGAGAAAGTAGTTACACAAACTTCAATCTGAATGTTCATTCTAATTTCGTTTTATAGGCTTTCCAATTCGGTTTACACAATTAGACAAATCTTAATATTTATTTTAGAGCTGAACGTCTAAACACATATATTAAAAATTAGTGGAAGTAAACAAAGCATTAGCTGATTCCTTAGGGTTAGTAGAAAAGCTTGAATAGGTTTCCGTATTGTTTATGCTAATGAACATTTGATTATATTTTAATATTGTCGATTTGTGTGTAGATTAGAGCTCATTAGTTACACTAACTCTGTTCCAAATATTAAAACTGACAAAAATTTGTTAAAATAGAATAATAAATAAATAACCACATTATTATTTTTATTTGGAAATTTCATCGAAATATTACAAAATATTTTTTGCGCGATTCAATTTTTAATTTGTTCAATTCAATAATTAATCGTAATTATTAATAAATTAAATTCAACGATTTCAATGTTTTAAAAATTGTTCAATATAACACTCGGTATTCTAAAATAATGAAGTTTATCATTGAAATAAAGCGACGTTACATTAGTAAAACCTGATAATTTTTGTGTCACAAAAAAATAACGGTAAGATATTTTTTCGATACTTGATGTCAGACTTCATCTAAAGACTTCACCTCCAGCTAGATTTATATAATCTTAAGAGTTAAGGGATGACAACAATTGAGTAACACTACGCTGTAATGGCAAAAAATGTGTACATGTTTACATAATTCATAACAAACTGAAAATGCAATACAATTATGAATAGAATTTAGTTGGAGACGAGAAGTGTATGCGTGTTGTTGAATGATGAACGCAAAACAATTTCCCATTTATTATGAACATAGCATTAACATAGTTTTCATTATATAATTAGATCCCATTATAATCTTAAAATATTGTTTCGATTGTTTGACGCGAAAACTTATAGAAATTTAAGATTATTGACAAAAACTTAATACAGTAATTGAGAGTTTTTTATTGTTCGCTAAAATATGTTGTTATTGTCCACTTTTTATACAACGTTTATTCAGTATGTATATTGTTATTGCAATAACAAGATTTTGGACCGTAAAAGTCGTGATAGTCGTAAAATAAATTGATTTATATTGAGGTTAAATGAAAACAAGAGCGAACACTTGAGAACTGATATCGCATCAGCTGTTCTCAATACACTATACAGTATAGTGTATATCCGATATTCAACCATTCAAAAACATGAGTAGTTTTATAGAGTTTTAAAAATCTGTATAAAACTTCTTTACTGAAATATATGAGATTAAACTATTTCTCTATACATTATACATTTTTTGGTATAGTTTAGATTAAGAAATTAATTAAAAATTAAGAAATATATAACCAACAGCAACGCTTATTTTAGATTAATATAGCTATTATTCCCCGTTCATCTTAAATATATATTTAACAACATTTTGAATAATTTTGGATTTAGAGATTTAGATTTGGCGACAATTGACGTCATAATGTCACCATATGTTGTTTATACTTTAATCTGATATATTTTTAATTTCCGTATCAATTAATCTTTTTGCTTACCAGTAATTTACTTGCATTCTTGATAATTATCATAATTTAAACGCTTTTTATTTTGGAAAAAAATAGTAAATTCACAATATTTTCCGATAAATATAGCTCAATAAGATTAATTCTAATATTTTTATCAAAAAGGAAGTTATTTGTAAAAATAGTTTTCTGACACTATTATAGCAGTGACACTATCTGACAAATTATTCGTATAAACTGTGGTTAACCTAAAAAATTGATAACACAATTCGCTATCTTTCGATCCACATTCACAAAAAATTTCCAAAACTGTACCAAAACCTAACCTATGTTCTGTTATTGTTGCTATTAATTTGCTTGTTGTGGATCATTAAATTAGTTTATAAAATTTCTAACAAAAATAAATCATTACAAAACCGATTTTATAAAAAAAAATCTAAAAAATTGAAAAGTTAATTTAATCACATACATCATTGCAATTAATCTCAAATCAAATTGTTAATATTATGTGCGTATCTGAACTAACTTTACTAAATCAAGGAAATTTATTCAGATAAGTTTTAGCATTTTAATTAAATTGATGTTTTACTGTAAATAATTTATCATATCGTCAGCTATAAAATGAAATGATTTGAAATGAAAAAGTTATCAGCTATTCGTATAAATATTCTATAACGCCTTGAGTCACCCTTTATTATGGTTGAGAAAATTTTTATACCGTATAATATGTTATCATACATCATATGGTGTGCAAAAGTTGTTTTTTTAAGACGAATTTTTAACATTCCTTAAAAAATATTCTTTTTGCAATTTATATTTTCGCTTCATATACTTTTATAATTATAATACTGAAAATATTTAAAAATACTTTTCAATAAAAAATTATTTTGTCGTAAAATTTATTTTGTTAATTTATAAAAGAAAATTCAGGATTTTCAATAAATGGATCTCAAAATTTATGTTTTCGCATTATTCGTACATTTTATTATTTAAATTATAACTTTACTACACTACGGTTTAAGAAAAATGATTTTTTTATGAATTTGGCTACTAATAAAATTCGACATTGTTTTATAAATATAATACACTTTTAGAAATGGTTTGTTCTACAGTAATGTGTTTTAATAATTGTTAACTTTTGTTACCCCCCATTCCCGTTACCCACACCAAAACACTAAAAACTTGAGTAAAATTTGACTTAAAATAATATTTACATAGTTTTTAGCGAATAATTGTCTAAAAAGTCTAGATTATGCTTTTAACCATATGTCTCTATCTGAATGTACTGTCTCGCCGTTTTTTATTGCGAATGGAATTTTCGCCGATTTCTTATATTGATAAAGTATTTGGCATTACGATTATATGTTTAAAGACGAATATATAAGGTATTTAACAACAAGAGAGTTCTTTATGCATTGACATATAGTTGATTGTTTTCTATATATTGTAGATTGAGTCCTTCTTTGTCGGTTGATTGGTTAGATATCTTAGCATCAAATTATGAAAATAAGAATTAGCACATCAATAGAGAGCATTTTTTCGTAGGTTATTGCATTAAATGCAAACAATTATATTAGTTCTAAGCGACATACTTTCAAGTTGCATATCCCTTTATTAATATAAGAAATATATAATCCCTTTATTAATATAAGAATGTGGACACCTGGACGGACGGATAGACAGACAAACATCGTCAAATCCATAAGCCCGAATTTGTCTATCCAATGTGAGCTAAATAAGGCCACAAGTGGCAATATTACTAGAAATTGGCCCGGCATAACAGGTTCAGGTTTTATTAGTAAAACATCCATCGCGGACCCCACCGACTCCACGAAACTATATCCGATCCCGGACCTCACCCGACTAATTACGGACCCAACCCGATTCGTCCCAAACCCCACCCGATTAATCAAGGACCCTACCGACTGATACCGTATTACACCCTACTGATAAAGAACTCCACTTGACGTATCTCGGACACCACAATAATGATCACTGACCCCACCCGAATGATCACAGACCAAACCCGAATGATCCCGATCGCCATCCGACTGATCCCATACCTCACTCGACTGTCCCACCCTACTGACCCCACCAGAATGATCATGGGCACCACCCGAATAAACCCGGACTCTTACAGACTGACCCCAAACGAATAATTTCGGACCCCATCTGACTAATCCTGACCCCACCTGACTGATAACGTATTCTACCCGACTTACCCCTAGCCCGCTTAACCCTAAACGCTCACTTTATAGTTTTAAAAATGAGGTTTTCCCGTCCATTTTAAAAAGGACCTTTTTATCGCGCCACCTCGGAACCCCACTACCTTTACTCTACTCTTCGAACCCGATCCAATGATAAAGTGTCGAGAGGGTGTGGTTCCCAGGGTAGGCGCCTATAAAGGGTATCACAGAATTGCGGACAACTTTGAAATATATATATATATATATATATAAGATTGGCACGATATATTCAAAGTTCCTTTCGTTAAATGTCTAAATGTCAATTTTAGCAAAAATCTCAGCTTCGGCGCTCTTTATCGATCACTATCGAAATTACAACCGATTATGAAAGATTTTAAGAATAGTTGTTTCCACTCATTGTAGGTTTATTAACTGTAAGAATACCAGTACATAATTTTCATGAGGAGGTAAATATCGGTACCATCGGTATTATAACCGATAACAAAGCGCTCTAATATACTGTAAAAAATGATTAAATTCAATTATTGTTTAATAAAATAATGCTAAATTTTCTAATATTACTTTGTAACATCAGCTGTGTATTATATTTAAAGACAATCCATTAGTTGTGACCAATAAGACCGGTCTGTTTTATATTAAACATTATAGCAATGTTTGCTAAATTTAACAATAACGTTATCAACAGCAGACATTACTTGCTAACAATTGGTGGTATAAATCATGAAATAATTAAGTTAATGACAAAAATTGCTTCTATTGTATTAAAGTTCTACGTATAATTGTTAGAATTAAAGTTATAGCATTGTTTAATATGAAAGCGTATCACATTTTTTAAGAAATTCTTAAGATGTTATTTAGAAAATATTGAGAATTAAACGGATGTATTTTACAATCCATTTACACTACAATCCCATTTTTAGCCAATTATCTACAATATTTTGATTAGTTTTGGCCCACAATACACTTTTAAAGATTCCATAACTAATATTCGGCTCAAAATTTGAATTACCCTAATATTGCGATTATAGGCCGCGGCCTTCTAAGAAAAAATGACTTACAAATTTATTTCTTATGCGGCTTATACATCAAGTGCGGCCAATACCATCAGTTTAAAATAAAACCTAAGTGTGACGTCTAAAAGGTAACCTGTTTTACATATAAAAATATGACGTCACACTTAGGTTTTATTTTAAACTGATGGTACATCATATAATTTTCAAAATTTTATGGGAAAATCAAAATTAGCCAAAACCATCGAAATAGTCGTCCTAAATAATTAAAATTTTCAAGAACGTCACAATACTGAGCTTAATTTTGATTTAAAATTTGATAGCTATTTCTAATTTGTTGTTAATACTTTCTTCAATTGAATCAAAATATTTATTCACGTTTTTAAAAACAATAAAGTTATTAACTTAAAGAGACCTATACTGATATTTTGTAAAATTAAAATGCGGCCTATACATAAAGTGCGGTCTATACACAAATTCATTTTCAAAATACATTAATTCCGAAAAACTAGTTGATGCGGCCTATGCATGCCATGCAACCTATATTCGTAATTTTAGGGTATTGTAAAAAAATTTTTGATTAACAAACAAAGCTAAAGTTTGTTATATTATTACAAAAGTATTTCAGCGCACGCTTCACTAATATTTTGATCTATTAATTTCTTAATTCGATTAAAATATTTTTTGAAAACATAAAATGATTAGAGAGTGTAAGTATTTGAAAGCTAAGTATTAGAGAGTGTAAGTATTTGAAAGCTAAGTATTTCTTTAAGGGAATTTTGGCGATTTTTTAAATATCTTTTGTTTACGATAAGTTAGATATGGTTTTAGCGAAGCATAGCGTGAATGAGAACTGAACCAAAATGAGATGTGCTTCTGCTTGCTTTGACATTATAATTGTTAAGATTCGAGCCATTAGGCAAACGCTATTTACTTTATTAATTCCCATATCGTCTGAGATTAAAACCTATAAAATTATGAGTCATTTAACACAGTTTATTAATATTATCCGTAACACTGATTTTAATTTAAATAATTGTGGATATTTGTCAGCTAAATTGTCATTAAAATAGTGTACATAACATAGTGAAACTCGCATTTGTTATTAAATTGTTTATCTTTGCTTACTGTAAGATCGTATTATAGATCAAATATGTTAATAAGTATGAACATTACTGTAATATTGTTGTGTATATACGGTTATACGCTCCCTATTTATTGTCTTAATATAATGGCTTTTACTATTTATGATCATATCCTCCGATTTCTAACATTTTGATTTGATTTTGTGTTGCGAACGCATTAAATGATTCCCGAATATTTATCGTCTCAAATCTATGTTTAGGATTATAAACATTAATCAGAGGTGATTCTAATAATTTTTGTTGGGTAAAATATTTTATTGAACTCTGTTTTTTCCTTTACATTAGAGCGATTATTACGTAGTAAATCATATTTCAAGATTAAAATAGTTAATAATCTTATTATTCTTAGAGAGAAAAAATTTATTGAAAAAAAATTCAATTTATTCTATACATTAAGGTTTTCGGTAATTTAAGCGTAGTAAATGTATGCATTTTTTAAAATTTATTTCTACCGTTATATATCGTCTAAAAGTTTAATGGACTAAGTTTTTGAGCGAATTTTCGCATAAAATTAAACTTTTATTTCGTATAAAGCAATTTTCGTTTCTGATCTCTTTTTATTGCTTTCGAGCTAAACATTGAACTTTACTTTTATGTTTGTTGTTAATTAAAATTCACTTTTAATGATAACGTCATCTTTTATTAATTTTATGAATGATTTATGATTTATTATTTAATATGAACTAATATTAAAAACTTTAAATGTTTTATATTGTCTCATTTTATAGAAACAGCTACGATCAATGACTCAAATAACGTTGATTACAGCTCAAGTCCTAAAATTAATAAATTCTTAACTCGCGAACCGCCTGATGGCTGCGAAAAAGTGAAAATTGTTAATGAAGACGACGCCCGGTAAGACTCGCTAAAATTCCTAATTAATATTAAAATATTATTAATTACTAAATTGTTGTTTGTTTAGTCGGAGAATGAATTCGAATTCGAATCTATTTCACTCAGTAGTGTCTGGTTTTACGCTAAAATCTGGTTGCGTTCTTCTTCCGAGTCGAAGTTCAGCATTTCTGCCAATTCCCAGAAGCAACTATTATAACTCAAATGCTTTGTCTGCTATGGATAATTTGAAAAACGAAATCAATAAAGTGAAATAGAAGTACAAAAAAAATAAAGCAGAGATACTGAAGCGTACCGATGTCTGTAAACCGAATCATAAACAGATATATATGATGACAAAAAAATCTACTCATTAATAATCTCTTTTTCATCGCTTAAACGTGATTTCAAATAATAGTACCTGTCGTTTTTGAACACTTATCAATTCTTATTTTTTTGGTAAATTTATTTATTTATTCAAATCAAGTGTTTTTATATTGAGTTATGAAGAAAACAAAATGAACGAAAGTATTAGTTTTTAAAATTCATACATTTAATTATACAATATAATAATAATAATAATAACTTAAACGTTAATTAATATAAGCTTATAGTGTGTAATGAGAGTAGAATATAGAGAAATAGTTATCGTTTATATATATATACCGTAAGCGTTATATCAATAATATAGCACAAAACAAAATACAAATAAACATTGAAACATTCCTATTCTTGTTCTCATATTCCGCGTTTGATCAATTCTTGTGATAGCAGAGATTCGCTTAAAATACTATTTTCAAGATTAAAACTATATTCTGATTGACTGGGAGTCGATAAATACTGCCCAATTCGATCGATTATCGCCAAACACTTGTCCTCTTGTGTACTACTGTTCACTGAATCCATACCACAACTGGATGTCACTGTCGATGCTGTGAAAGGCACGCAATCGATTGGAGACGAGTACGAGTTCATACGTTTATGTGTGTGACTGTAACTCACTATTGATGACGAGATCACTGATGATGACGACGACGACAACGCTGCTGACACTGACGATGATGAAGACGCTCCCAATCGTATCATCTAATTATATACAATTATTACCATTATGTTAATTCAATTCACGTACGCTTATTACAAACATTATCAAACTAATTGTTTCAATTCTGACACACTATAACACTAAACTCATTTTACTTATTTTCATTTAGAAACCAACCATTTTTTAAAATTTAGTTTAAAAAACGCTTTAATCTTATGTATAATTTATGTTTGTGTTCTAGAAAAATAAATAATTTAAATAAAGACAAATTTATAATAAATAGTGAAATATGTTTGCTTGTTTCGTCAAATTATGCGAATGATAAATGTGTTTTAAAACACTGTCTCGTTGGTTCAAAGTTGATTATTGCTAACATAAACAAATATATATTCCACTGATACGGTATAGAACGTTAAGGGTTTAGTTGATCTAATAAAAAACCCTGATAACTAAGGAATAAACAAATATCAATTGAATGTCATTTATTTCGAACATCATTTAAATAAATATCATTAAAATAGAATATGGGTAAATTTTGTAGAGGATCTAAGAGCACATAAGCAGAATACGAGCCTTCAAACTATGGTTGAGGTCAGATGTTAGAACCTCAAACCAGAAGCTCTTTCAAAATTGAGATCATGGGAGACACACCGAGGATTGGTGTCATGTTCGCCCAATAAACATCACTATATAAAACTTAAAAATAAAATTAGCTTCTAAGTTTCGAAAAAATCTCATCAAGTATACAGTAGATAATAAAAATTTTAACCGAGTTGTTGTGGAGTTGGTTTGCATTCTTATGGGAAATCCTATGGTATTGGAACCAACATTTTTTATATATTTGCAACTCTTTATGAAAGGCAAAGTTGCAGACGGTTTATGATTTGTTTAACCGAACCGTTAAAATGTTGTCTTTTAAAACAAAACTTATTTTAAAACTGGACCAAATTCACCGTTTAAAATGTTGTAAATAATCATTTAAAAACTCATCACACGAAAAACAATTTATTTTAAAAGTAAACTAAATCCCATTCTTATTTATTTTTCATATGCTTTTTATATTCATATACCGCAGACGTTCCCAAACTAAGTTATGAATGGCGACCCAAACCAAGCCGTACTACGAGAAAAATTGGTGGCAGTAAAATTAACATTTATTATGACATCCTTTTTTGTTTATTATTATGACATCCTTTTTGTTTATATTTTTATAATACAAAAGAAAGCACACATTAATTTAAAATAATAAATATATGAATTATGGGTCGCAGAAGAATTGTTCGAAATTTTGGGTGATGTAAATGAAAAGTTTGAAAACTACTGGTGTATTTGAATAACAGAATTTTTGTTTTATTTAGAGCCTCAAAAAAGAAGCAACAAATTTATACAAAAATGTGTTATAAATTGCTTTGAAAATTAACTAAAATTGCAATTATTTTTGAAAATAAAATTTAAATAAAATGAAATTACATATTAGTAACCGAAGGATCGAAAATTTTATTAGTACATATTTTTCTAAAATATTGCATTTTTCCAAATTAAAAACGTTTAGGGAGTTCACTAAAATCTGATCGAATTCAAACAATTTTTCAGTTTAGGTAAAATAACTTATCATTAAAAGTATAGCAAAAAATTAGCATTAAAAATGGAGCTAAAACAGCTTCATATTAATTATATCGCTATCACATAACTATTATAACTAATAATTTCAAAATTTCACCAATTTTTATGATTTGTTTGCAAGGAACTTTATAATTTTGCTCTATTTTTAAAGTTTAATAGGTGTAAGTGTTGACAAAAAGCTTAGAGACTAAAACCGCGGTATTTTTCCACAAATATTAATTTAACCAACCCGACAGTTTTTCATGAATTTCGGTTTAAAATTTTAATAATAAATAATCGAATTAAATCGAACTGACGTCAACTTTTATAACACGCAATCAATGTGTGCCGTGCAGTATATTGAACGGCAATGATTTAACATTTTGAAAATGCAAGCTTTTTATTAAAATAATTGCATTTTTATTCTAAACATCCACGCACTGTCCATGAGTTTATCAAAATAAACTGTTACGCAAAACCTAACACACTATTATACAACTAATTTAATTAACACAACCAGAATAACTGTAATTATAATTTAAATATCGGCATAAATATTTCAATTGTGGCTTTAATTAAATTTTGGGTACAGTTTCCTATTTCCGCAAAAATCTGGTTCAGCAACAAAATACAAATTCTAGTTATGAGCAAACATGAATTTTAATTTTTAATTTATTTAACAGAATATATTTAATTTGCAAAAATGAGTTGTCGAAAAAAAACCGAATCACTATCGATTAAAACACTTCATATATTTGCGAAACACACGAGTAATTATTATTCGAGTATGAAATTGTAGGCAAATATCAATCAATTGATTACAATTATCATCAATGAAATGATGGCATTATCAACATTTGCCGAGTTTGTTAAGAAATCAATTCAAAATAAACCGTATATTGTTGTTAATTAAAACAATAGAATCTATAAGTGATTAATAATGATTATAACTTACATCATCGGTGAGAATAGTTGTTGGATACATAGGCGGCGGATCGTCAATGTTTGCCATGATTAGCGACGACTGTTCGCATCTCGTTTGACCCAATACTATAAATCCATCATTATTTTCCTGATCGCAACCATTCGTGGCTTGATTTGATTGTGATTTTTTGCTTCGACCGAAAACATTGCCGAATATATCCAACATTTCCACCAAATAAATCGATTGTACCCCAAAAAAATAACCGAATAGGAAACTGCGAATTTTCAGTTAAAAAACGTAAATAAATTGGTGCTCAAACCTATTCAAACGAAACGAAATGAAACTGCGAGTTGAGTTGAGTTGAGTTGACCTTCGATACAATGACATCACACACACAATCTTACAGATATTTCAGCCCAAACAGTCATTCATGTCATTAACATTACGCTTCGTAGAGTGAAACACAAATCACGCTTAACATTATTTAACGATTTGTTTGGCGATATTTGTGTACGAATTGACGCACTTATTCGTGTATTACTTTTATATTACTTATTATGGTTATGTAATGATTATTGGGTTTTAATTATTTAAAAAACATACGAAAAACCAATTAAATCGTATCATATGTTACGAAATATGTGATCACTGAAATATTTTATTTAATCTAATTGTTTGTCTAAACATTTTATTGCGTAAACATTTCAGATAATAAATAAAAACTAAATATTGAAAACTGGTTTGTGCTTTATTTGAATTTTCATGTGAAAACGTGTGTGAATTTACGTTTTATTTCAAAACACTCGAAAAAAATTACGTAAACGCGTTTTGATTTATTATTAGAATTGATTTGTTTTTGGGTTTCCATTTGGAACAAAACACGCCAATATTTATTATGAGCGATCAAATTACTATGAATGTGACGAATAAAGCGAATTCAAAATACAGTCAATCGGAATCGCATTCACATTCACATTCATCCGCATATAATCGAAATATGATTGAAACGTGTGGTTCTATTTATGAGGACGCAAATAACGCCACAACAATCAAAATGAACGGAAACAATGATAGTAATGTTAACTGCGATGCGAATACGATTGGATCGTTGCCATCATTTAGTGGTGGCACACATAATCGATTGGCCACAACGACTACAGCCACTGATAGTGAGTCATCGATGGGTAGCAGTAAAATGCCTGTCAGCGAATTACAGGAATTATGTTTAAGTCGAAATTTTGCGTCTCCCGAGTATAACGTGTTACGAATCGAAGGACCGTCTCATTCGCCAATATTCACTGTTCAAGCGGTTATTCGTGGTTTAATCAGTTGCGAAGCTCAGGCTAAGACGAAAAAAAGTGCAAAACATTTCGCTGCGGCCAATGCTTTGGACGAATTACGAAAGCATCCCAAATTGATAGCACCTGATCTTCAGGAGAGTATGATTAATCAATTCGACAAAATGAAAATTAATAGTGATTTGCGTGCGACTAATAGTGCTAATAGTGAAGACAATAGTGTGGATTCGTACGATAGTTGTGCCACCAATCCTATTGGGTTGGTTCAGGAAATATGCGCCAAAAACGGTTTAAATCTTCCCGAATATAAGAATTCTCCGCCAACTGGTCCATCGCATGATCCGATTTTTTGTGTTACTTGTAGAATAAACTTTGAAAATGACGAAATTGTGGTGAAAGGAACGTCGAGGACAAAGCAAATGGCAAAACGGTCTGCCGCTGAACAGGCGCTTAAGTGCTTATCATTAAAAGAGTTGAGTGTGAACGCCAGTACAAACCGAAATCGATCGAAATCGAAATCTAATTCGCCCAGTAATGGCAATAATAGTCAAAAGAACGAACTCAACGAAACGATGGAGTTTTTTGAGTCATTAGACGCCGAGTTATTTAATTCATTAGACGAGTTATTCGAACCAAACGCTATTAACAAAAATTATTGTTTGCATTTGCATCGAATCGCGCAACGATTGGACTGCGAGGATGATTATATCGAATTTAACGAAGAGTTTTCAAAGTCTAAAAAGCTTAAATGTTTATTACAATTTAAGAAAATTAGCTCAACATGTGACCACTCTATATCTATATTTACGTCTTGGGGTCACAGTAACGATAATATGGAACAGGCCAAGCAAAATGCGGCCCGAAAGGCAATTATTATGGTTAAAGTATTAAAGATGGAGTAATTTTTGTTCAGATAAATAGTTGAAATAGTTTTGACATTTAAATAAAAGCTTATATTAGTTCGTATCATTTTTTAAGCGCCATTTGATTGCTGTTGCGATCGCGTTAAACTAATATATAAAGAGGTGTCATATTTAACTAGTGTCTGGCTTGACATAAATTACACTGAAACCTAAATAAAAGTTTTAAATAATATATAAAGATTTATCTATAACTCAATTGTGTTTATAAATTTTAAGATTTGTAATCGCGTGGTGCCTACAGTTAAGCGCACACATGAAACTAAAAGCAAAATGCTTCCAAAAGAAGTTTGGACCACAAACGGTAGCTTTGGAGTAATTTGTTTCGCGGTAACATTATCGTTAGTTCGTGTGTCCACTTAATTGTTGTCACCAGCGATGCACAAATTCAGCATTTATTTAAACATAAATCATTTAGATTTATGTAAATGTTTAACGTGAACTAGAATTTAATAATCTTGACATTTAAAAAGTGGGCGATTACGTTAAAAGTTAACGTAAAAGTTACTATAAAAATCGCTAAAGAGTATTCATTCATATTTATACACACCTCGTCTTATTACATGATCTCAGTTTTATTTGTCGCTATGTACGTATACCAACATATGAATTAATTATAGTTAATTTGTAAAAGTTTAGTCATTTATGAATAAAACGCTTTATACGGTAAAGTTTTTTTAAAGAAAATTTTATCTCTCGTACGAAAGATAAGATTGAGATCTTGCGATAATACTTTTTTTGTTGACTAATCCGAATTTAATTTTAATAATGTTATAAACTTGTCGTATAAAATAGTATAAATAATATTTACAATTAGAAATATTATACGTTGAATTAAAATTTTTCTTTTTGTACTTTGTTTTGGTAAAATTCTTACACTTGAGTTACAGTGAATTAATTTTTTTTGTTATATAATATATTAAAAAGCTAAGATTTTTGTACGGCAAACAATTTAATAAAAAACATTTTGTGTGTTCAAATTGATAAAACCATTTCATGTAATAATTTAAATATTATTGCATTTAAAACTTTCGTTATTTATAAATATGTAGAAAAACTTATACAGCATTTGACGAATTGAGAATGAAGTTTACACACGTTTGAAAATCGGAACTTATAATTTTTATGACACGCAGTAAAAAATAAATCTGGATTTCACTTATTATAGTAATAAATGATAACTAATTTATTATATTAGTCAGATTTTAGATTGATTCGAATCCAAACTTAAATCTCTTTTGTATATTTTAATTTTTGAAGTTTAATGAGCTTAAACTGAAATTTTAGCATTGAAATACAAAATTATTTATAAAAGGTTTTGTTGTGAATTTTATTATTATATTCAAAAGTATTAAAAACAAAAATGAACATTAGTAATGCGCTCATTTTGATTCTAATACTATTTTAAATCTATCGATAATTATATTTGTTACGGTAATTAGAAATACTAATTCTGTTGTTGCCTAACATTTTTGTACAAAATTTGATACATTTTTGATACATATTTTGTATTTAATATACATTTTAGTTCAATTAATGAAACCCATGACACCAAAATTTACTATTTTTTGCCCATATAAGTTATTACCCATTTTGAATAGATTAGGTTTAATTTTCACCAATTTATCCGATTATTGACCCGATTTTGGAAGTATTTTGACCAGATCATTCCCCATAGTTCAATTTTGCCTTATCTTACTTATATATTAAAAGAATGATCTCTCTCTCTCTCTCTCTCTCTCTCTCTCCGTCACGTTCTCCTACAATATAATAACAGCTATTTTCACGAAAGGTTAACTAACAATATATGAAAAATTTAGCTATTATAGGATATTGTTGATATACAC
>JAQIXJ010001265.1:0-22192 GCA_034700185.1 Phthiracarus laevigatus
TATTTAATTGATTTTTAGGCTCTTAATGGTTAAAAATGCAGGTCTAAAGAGTCAAAATTCATGTTAAAATAACTAAACATAATTCAAAACTTAAGTGGCATCTGCCTCTAACGGAGCTGGTATATTATAGAACACGAAATATTGAAAGGGTTAGCGAGAGAACGGAGTGAGCGAGCGACCATATACTAAATAAAACAAACTTTGCAAAGTCAGATATTATGACCGTTTCGAGCTTGTTTTTATTTCAATTTAATTTATTTTTAAAACTTTAATGTATTTTTCTTATGTTAATTAACGGATTTTGACCTATTTCTTATGTTAATTAAGGTGTTTCGATCTTTACTCTATTAAACAGATTTTAAATTATTTCTAATGCTAATTAAGGGATTTTTAAATTTTTGTTATGTTAATAAAGGGATTTCACCAATTTCTTAAGGTTGATAAAGAGATTTTCAGGTTTAAAATGTCAAAAAATAGTGTCAAAATGAACAAAACTGTTGAATTTTATTAAATGGGTCAAAATTGTGTCAAAAATTAGCTCAAAATTTGCATTAAATTGTCAAAAATGGCCATATTTGTATCAAAATAGGGAGTATTTGGCCAAAAAATATTAAAGCTACATTGGCATCTGCCGCTATTTGGTGTTTTAAAAGTGTAATCCAGTCTCAAAATGGCAAAAAAGGTAAAAAACCGACCAAAATGGGCAAAATTAGTCAATACTGAACAAACTTTAAATTAAAATTAGAATGGCATCTGCCGCTATTTGCTATAAAATAAGGAAATTTCAGGCTCAAAACTGACAAAATTTTGGACAAAACATAGAAATTATGCAAAAAATAACTTAAATTAAGGTTAAAAGTTTTGTGGCATTTGCCATAGATTTGTGGTCATTTAGGTATTATCAACCTCTGAGTAGTCAAAAACTTCGGTTAAAAGGTTCAAAAACCAGATTAAACTAAAAAATTATAAGTAAGAACTTAGGTGGAATCTGCCGCTAATGTTTTATAGAAAACGAATAAATGTTTTATACACTATACAACTTTATAATTTAAAATAATGTGAGCGACCGAAGTAAACTTACTGAACTTATCTTAACAAAGTCAGATATTATGACCGTATCGATCTTGTTTAAAAGTTAAGGTTAAAAATGAAGAGATTTGTTAAACTTTTAACTTTTGCGCATCACTAACTAAAGCATCTAAATTTTGATCGGAAATTAGGACAAATAAATCAGATTTAGCGAACGAATTTTAGTCATTTTTTAGCCGCTAAGTATTAATTTAGAAAACTGCCGAAAGAAAGTAGTTTTTAGCTCACTTTTTTTTATAAAAAGGCGAGCTTATGGATTTGACAATATCTGTCTGTCTGTCCGTCGCGGTGTCCGCAGTCTTATATAAGGGATTTGTAGATTTTCTATTTTTTCTTAAAAACTAGTATATTTGTTACAGTCATATGCATAAACCTATGAAAAGTGAGCTCTCTATGAATGTGTCGTTCTTGTTTTATTATAAAAAATATAAATTCTGAAAATTTTAATTTCAAATACTATTAAAATTTTAATAATCGAGATACTTCTAGTCATCATCAGGCGATTTATGAAGATTTAAATTTTATTAATTAAAAATTAAATAAAAAATAAAGAAACTTTTTAAGTCACAACTAACCTACACAAAATCTAAAAACTAAATGAAAAAAGTGCAATGGTTATCTGCTACTAACGAAGTAAGAAGTTGTTTATTATTTTAGGCTAAACTATTCGGTGTTAAATTTCAGTTTAGTAAGAATTTTTAGCCTCCCTTTTTAACAGTTATACAGTCCATAAAAGTGTCTATTCGAAACTTTGCGCAACTTATACGTTAAACTGTCGAGTATTAAAATTATCAAAACTTCAAAAACTATTAAAATAGTTTGATTAAACGCCAACTAACAATATATTTAATAACTGTTATAATATATAAGAAACAGAGGTGTGATTGTGAAACCAAAATTCTAACAATTCTTAAACTTTGAGAGATCCATACACACACACAAATCAATTGAGCGCTGGTTTGGAATTATTTGATGTTAACTTATTATATTCTGTTTTTGTGATTCGTTTTCGAACCAACTTATAATCAATTGGTGCCATACAATCCAATCAAAACATTTTCTAACTTACAAACAGTTTGGTGTGCTGTCATATTTGGTTACAAACATAACCGTAGAGATAGCGCTATGTTACCCATTCACTGTAATTACACGATTTAATAACAAACCGCTGATTCATTCAATACTGTGTGTGGAAATACTTACCATAACTTAACTTAAACAATTAATTTCATTTCAAAAATGGTACGTAAACCAAATTCATTTTTAATTCAATACGTTTAATATTATGCTATAATTAAAGGCAAGACGATATGACTCGCGAACCACTATATTCTCACCTGAAGGTATGAAATATTAAAATTGTTACATTTAAAGTATGATAATTTGATTGTATTTATTATGAGGTCGTTTATACCAAGTTGAGTATGCGATGGAAGCGATTGGACACGCGGGCACATGTCTGGGCATATTAGCCAGCGATGGCATTGTTTTGGCCGCTGAACGACGAAACACTAACAAACTTTTAGACGAAATATTCACTTCGGAAAAGATTTATAAATTACACGAGTAATCACTATAACCATAATACCGGTAATTATTAAACTGATTATAATTGATATCTAGTGATATGGCGTGCAGTGTTGCGGGAATAACATCGGACGCTAATGTGTTGACAAACGAGTTGAGACAAATCGCTCAAAGATATTTGCTTCAATACGGAGAGAGTATTCCGTGCGAACGATTGGTCAGTTGGTTGTGCGACATAAAGCAAGCGTACACACAATACGGCGGCAAACGACCATTCGGTGTATCAATACTTTACATGGGATGGGATAAGCATTACGGTTTCCAGTTATACCAATCAGATCCAAGTGGTAACTATGGCGGATGGAAAGCCACTTGTATTGGTAACAATAGCGCCGCCGCTGTTTCGATACTTAAGCAGGAATACAAGGAAGGAGAAACTAAACTGAAAGACGCGTTAGCGTTAACTGTTAAAGTTCTCAGCAAAACGCTTGATATGACCAAATTAACTGCCGATAAATGTATGTTAACAATTATGTGTAATCATTACCAACCAATTTAAATCTGTAATTTCATTTTTATAGTGGAAATGGCAACGCTTACCAGAGTTAATGATCGAACAAAGATCAAAGTATTGCCACAAAGCGAAGTAGAAGTTCTTATTAAAGCTTACGAAGTGGAGGAAGAGGCCAAAGCAGAAGCAGCGAAGAAAGAGAAAGAAAAGTTATCGAAAAGTTAATTTTTATTAACACGTTTTTTTAATTATTTGAATTAAAATAAAAATTATTCCAATCTTAAAAAACTCAATTTTTCTTAGTATTTAACTGATTAATGTGATTAAGTATCGATGATTTCATAACAGTTAATACTTCTTGACATCCATTAATGGCCGCATCCATCAGTTTATCCATCGATCCGACATGAATTCTACCACTCGATTCCATTGATAATATTTGCTTCGATTTTGGAAGCATTGCTATGGTAAGCGTTGGCGTCGAACCGATTGATTCTTCCAGATAATTGACGTCAATAATAGCGGTGTCATTAATGAAACCAGAAGAACACGAACAAACAACATCTTTGATAGCAATACCCGCGTGAACCAGTGCTAATGATGCGGCGTTTACGCATGCGCTATAATTACTACCATCTGATTGTAACACTTCTGTTAAGATTAGAGTCAACAATCAGATTAATTGATGAATTATCGTAATTTGTTTTTTAAGTGATGTTTCGATTTGCTTGTTGTCACGCGCGCCGCCGGAACTAAATATAGTTGCAAAAACTAATAAGTTTTTGCGTCGCGAACGTGACGACAATCAAACTTTTATTCTTTAAATTAAATGCGCTTAAAAAACAAATTACGATTAAGTGTTCAATTTTAATGCCGAATTGATTAAAGTTTAAATAGCTTATTAACATTTTCAGATTATAAGCTTATTTTTCTATATTTTAATAAAGTTTATTTTAGATTTTTTTCTAAAATAATAATTTTAGAGCTTTGTACTTTCTGGTACAAAAGCCCGATCCATTACAGTTTTTTGAGTTAAGGCTGAACAGGCAAAGTCCTACAGAAAGTGGCGTTTAAGGCCCACAGGGACTGATACGAAATGTTTTTCGACACAAAATGATTGAATAGAACAGTTAAAACGTTACCTAAAAATATATCAATTTGCGAATGAGGGTAGAGTTCGGTTAGAATGGATGCCTCGAATATTTGTTTCAAATTTGTAGCGATTTCGATGGATCGATAATCACCTCTCGGACGACTCTTTCGCTGCGATCCGCTAAACGTTGCCATCGAGTACTGGCAGTTAATTAACGCGTTTGACGTATTGGCCGAACGATTGGACGCTTGCCTTATCTGGTGTGGACCGTAAACGGCGCACAACACGCGCGTCAAACCAATCTCAACGTATGCACAACCGTCTGATTCGGAAAATATACCCAAACTACACCTCATTTTTCGCAATTCGTTCGGTCGACGGCCGTCTGATCGTAAACCTTCGTCCGATAATAACTCGAATGATGCCATTATCTTAAATTTATCAAAACTATAATATAATCAAATTTACTTAAATATTAAATTGGATTCATTTGACAAATAGATTAAAACTCCAATTTAACACATGGTTTTTGAAGCATACACTTATACAACTATAGATGGCGTTGTTTACCATAACTAACATTTCTTATTTTTGTTGCGATTTTACAAGTTTTTTACGCTTTGAATTTTTTAAAAATAAATTTATTATAAATTATTATTTTCAAATTACAGTAAACCGCATCTATATATCATATATGTTTGTTGTGTATTGATAATGATGTGATAAATGATTCGATGAGAAACAGTTAAGTATTAGATATTATTTCAATCGATAATCATTACGTATTTATCGAAAAAATAAACCATTTATTTTATTTTTTCGCGTTTTATTTTTGAATTAAAAAATCTGATTTCTATCATTTATCAATAAAACTTCAAAATTATCTTTAGTAACTATTAACGATCTATTTTTTGGAATTTTTACGAAAAAAAAAGAAATTTAATTACAATATTGCTTATTCTTTAAAAATTGTTCATTAAAATGATTAATTAATTTGATTAAAGTTTGGTTTTAATGATATAAAATTGAGTCCAGTTATTCGATTTCAATTTTTTAATATTTTATATTTAAAATTAAATTTAGCAAAATTATTAAACTATAATAATGGACAAAATAATTTTTAGAATTTATTTTTCGAGTTAGCATTTACTTATCATAAGCGAAAAATATTATTAATTATAAAAATTACATTTTTAGTGTTTGCTAAATTGCAATCGAAACACTTCATTCCCACCACTAAAAGGTAAATTATAAATATTTGTTGTAATACATATTATATTTATTGTGAAAAATGATGAAATAAAATAACAAATAATTATTATTAAAATAATGGCCAAAAACTGGTCGAGCTTTAGACTGTGAGCTTTAGTGTACTGTTTATGCTCATAAATAATATTTGGTTGTGCAGTGTTTGTCATCCTTTGAAAGTGTGTTCTCCGCATACATACAGTCAATAATGGCGTGCAGTGAGTGTTGTGAGTGTTGTGTACAGTTATTGTATGTTTTGTATGTTTTGCAGCGATTGGTCTATAATAGACTAGTAGTTGTGTGATGTGACCTTCAAATAATATATATTTCATAACAATATGATGTTCTATTTAATTGTTATGATTGTAATGGACTTATGCCAATCTATTCATTGTGTGTAATGCAAGCATTTTTAGTTAGTAAAACGATTATGGATCGCAAACCAATACAATGGATATGAATATGAGCGATAATGCTAACGATAGTCGAAACCGTCGAAGCAGTTCTGAATTTGGTAATTCATACCAATACGCAAATATGGCATATCGTATGATCGTATGCCATATCGTATTATTCAATAACCAAATTAAAACCAATTTTATGTTCGAAATATAGGTTCGGCTGAATTGGAAATCGATCTGATGTCTCGTCGAGCGAGTTCTCAGAGCGACGATGGATCGATATTTGCGCATTTGGAGGCTAATGATACGTTATTCGGTGATCTCGCCGACGATGTCGACGACAATATGCCATTTATGGATACGTCTCGCATATCCATGGAACCAATTGTGTCGATAAATCCAATTCGTATGCCAAACGAAGCGACAAGTATTTTGGCAGTTAATGCGCCCAAAAAGGAATCGATCTCTCAGTCAACCGCTGTCATCATATCACCGATACCATCAAAACGCGGACCTGGAAGACCACGAAAAGATGGCAAAGTACCCATTCAGAGGAAGAGTTTGAATTTATTTCCGGGTCGACCGCGAAATAGGGGACGAAAGACGATGAATGTGATCGGAGGTATCGCTGCTGTTTCGCCCAATTTGGCCACAACTGATATCGTGGCCACAAAATCAAATCTAAGTTCGTTTAATATTGGTTCGACGTTATCGATAAAACCAGTTTCGACCAGTTCTATGCCGCGCACTTCGACCGACTCTGCGCGCGTTGAGTTGACAATATCGTCTGGAAATTTTCCCACACATTTGAATATAGCGAACACGCAGTTTAGTTCGGACAGCTTTAGTATTGAAAAGGAGAGTAAAATAAGCGCAAGAGTGTGCGCTTTTTGCAATGTTGGCGAACATTCGTATTTAGGTTTAGGCGAATTGATTCATTGCGAAATTTCCCCTGATTTCAATAATCCGTTCGATAAAATGGAAAAGTTTAATCTTTCGCCCGACAAAGATTTATTGCTATCATCGTTCGCATCGGAAAGTTCATCCACATCTCGGAGTAGTGGTAAGAAATGATTAAACATTAATATTTACGTTAACAAATTCAAATCATTGTTTCGGACGCGTTTAAAATTATTGACTTAAATTTTATTATTTTAGTTAAAAAATCTTTCTTAATCTTATGATATCTATCGTATTTCCATCAAAACTTTTATTTTGAGTGTTATATTTTTAAGCTAATCCACCGCTTAGTGAAAATTCTGTGTCGCACTATGAATATAAATGAGAAATCAATAATAAGAAAAGAGCAATTGACGAACGAAAATATTTGCGAATTATAAGAATTGAAATAATAATAAAAAGAACTTTAATAAACATGACATTTTAAAAAATTTAAATTTCATAAACGACACCTGACTTTTATAATAAAATTGATGTTTGCCGTATAAATGTTTGAGTCTTAGCACTAAAAAAATACTCGCGTCAATATTTAACTGAATTTCGATCGAATTTATTTACAAGATATTGAATATATTCTACATTACAGTGAATATCTCGAGACTAAAACAATAACTGACTTAAATATATATGCAAAGCTTGTTTAAATAATAAAGTTATTAAAGGTTTAGAAATATTTGCACTATTAATAAAATGGGAAATTACTAATAAACTATAAATCTATAAACTATTTCTAATACAGTATCCTATAGTTAAACCTGAATTGTGCTCACGTCTATAATATAAATGAGACGAAAACAATTAAAACAGCGCGCGATCGATAGTAGTACTATGGTCTTTAAAAATTCTCTAATTTTTAACAATGCATAATTATTATTATAATGTTAAATAGATTTATAAATAACGAAAATTATAAAAAAATATTGTTAGAATTTTAATTGAAATATTTTTCGGGTGTTTACGATTCTTACATAATAATTAGCTGAATATATGATTTCTAATTTGATCCTATAGGCGGCAAAGAGATAAATTTAAAATTTTCTCGTCGCGGAAATGAATTGAAAAAGTTGTCGTCAAGTGGACCGATAGACGATTTGGATTCGATTGGTTTTGGTGATGAGTCGTCGATAGCAAATTTGGGAGAATGTTTTGGTCATTTTTGGGTTCACGACCGCTGCGCTGCGTGGTCTGATGGCGTCTCACAAAACGATAATTTTATTTTTTTGAATGTTGATAAAGCTGTTTATAAAGGATCTCAACAACGTTGCAATCACTGTAAACGGTTGGGCGCAACGATTCGATGTAAATCATCGACAAACTGTTCGCATACATACCATTACGCGTGTGCTGTAATTAGTGGAACATTTTTGGACTTAAAATCTTTTTTAATGTTATGTGCATTACACTTATCGCAGGCGACAATAATGTCGAAAACCGATTCACTTTGCATAAACTGTAATAAGTCGGCAGTGATTAGTGAGCTGTTATTCTGTACAAATTGTGGCCGTCATTATCACGGAAAGTGTTTAGACCCTTCTGTTATTGTTAATTCTAATGTGAGAGCTGGCTGGCAGTGTCCCGAATGCAAAGTTTGTCAGACTTGTCATCAACCGGGAGATGATAACAAAATTCTAGTTTGTGATACGTGTGATAAAGGGTATCATATCTTTTGTTTGCGTCCAATCATGTCATCAGTACCAAAACACGGATGGAAGTGCAAAAACTGCCGCATTTGCGGTGATTGTGGCGCACGTACTCCAGGCAACGGACCGAGTAGTCGATGGCATATGAACTATTCTGTGTGTGATAGTTGTTATCAGCAAAGAAATAAAGGAAGTTCTTGTCCGATCTGTGGTAAGGCTTACCGACAGGCGTGTCAGAACGAAATGATTCAGTGCACTCTGTGTCGAAAACTAATTCATCCGCATTGCGAACCAAAACTTAGTCAACGTAATGATCTCATTGCAGACATCGCCACTACTTATGTTTGTCGAGTTTGCGAAAATAATGCCACTGTTAATAGTGGCGCACAACAACAACTCAAAGATGACTACGCAAACACTAATTTTAGTGACTCTATGTTTAATGCCAGCAGAGAATCGTTTACGGGTTCCATTACCGAAGATTCTTTGGGAAGTATCGACAATATAGAAATGCAATTATCGGCTGTAAATAATAGTGAAGCAAATGAATCAAAAGCTATCGTCAATCCATTTACAAGTAATTCCGGCTCATTAATTCGTCCGCCATTACCTCCCACTAGTAGTGGAAAATTTCCAGGCAAAAAGAGGTTTAATTTTCCTGGAAAGATGAGAGGAGGCAAGTTTCCGGGACGAAAGCGCGCGAAAACAGTTGAATTTAGGCGCAAACGAGGCCCTAAGACTAAATTTAAGCAATTTGCCACTCCATCTGGTAGTATTGGATTGTCCGTCAATCCACTAACAGGTAGCAATTTTAATGTGAGTGTCGGTCAGGAGGGTTTTGAAACTAGAGATAAGCTAAAAGAAGACGATCCTGCGGCAGAAAATAAGATCATTCTTTGTTCGGTTAAAGATGAATATGTTTTATCGCAAGACACGTGTGCTATGTGTGGAAGTTTGGGCAAGAATGAAGAGGGAAGGCTTATCTCTTGTTCTCAATGTGGACAGTGTTATCATCCGTTTTGTGTTAACATTAAAGTGACTAAAGTTGTTCTTAATAAAGGATGGCGATGTCTAGAGTGCACTGTTTGTGAAGGTTGTGGTCAACCACATGATGAGGCGCGTCTACTACTGTGCGACGAATGTGATATTAGTTATCACACTTATTGTTTAGATCCACCACTTGATGATGTACCTCAAGGCACGTGGAAGTGTCGCTGGTGTGTCATTTGTCTTAAGTGCAAATCACGGAATCCTGGGTTTGGTTCTCTGTGGCAAAAGAACTATACATTGTGTGGTCCGTGTGCCAGTCAAGCCATGTGTCCCGCATGCAAATCCGACTATCAAGAGGGAGATCTTATTATACAGTGTATACAATGCAATCGGTAAGCAATTCATTACCTTTTAATAAAAATGTATTCAATTTGAAATTGTTTTGCAGTTGGCTGCACGCAAAGTGCGATGGAATGACGTCTGAAGACGATTGTGAGAGCGCCGCTGATTTTGGCTATCATTGTTTATATTGCAGACCAAAAGAAGAATTGCCTCCACATTTGCAAGGTATTTTGATTTTATTTAATTTACAATATCATTATATGTCATTATATTATTGATCATTTACAAAAATAGCGCAAAAGGCAGCCGCATTATTAGCTAAACCTCAACCAGTTGTTGCCGTGACCCCAAATCGCGAAGAATTAAACGATTTGAATGATACATTTAACGAAAAATTAATAAGAAGAGATTCGGAAGATTCGCATGGAAGCAAAATGTCGTTAACAAACGCTCAACAATCGCAAGAGAATGTTGTGCCTCAAGTTTCATTTGCTGCTACATCTGCGTCGCGATCTCTTCCACCTAAAGTTCAGATGCAATTTCATTTAGTTGACGGTATATGGCTTTCAGAGAGGGGAATGAATCAGATTAAATCGATGCTTCTCGAGCAGCCAAAGCGTACGCGAGTGAAGAGAGGCTCGCGTCAAAACAGTGGTCAACTCCCAAATACTTCTATTGTTAAACTTGAAGACACGGAAGACATCGCTAAGGAGGACGACGCCGCTTCTGTTGAGGATAATAAAAATGTTGACGAAGGCGTAAATGTTAAAAGCGATGAGGCGGGAGAGAAAAAGAAAAGACAAAGACGTCTTCACAAGTTAGGAATCGGTGGGTTTTCAGTGAAACAAAGAGGACGTATCAGTACCACTAAAGACGATGAATTGAACTCGAATGCGGATATCGATCTAAATATTAATAACGATTTAAACAGTAATAACGAATCAGTTAATAATGATAAACCTAAGAGAAAGAGGAGAGTTATTAAGAAAAAGAGTCAACTTCAGGACAGTTTTCCGTCGTATATGCAGGAAGCGTTTTTTGGTAAAATTCTTATCGAAAACACTCAACAAAATACTGATACGAATGCGTCATTATCATCAAATTCGGTACCGTTTCAATTATTGAGTGACGACGAAGAGCTATTAAATAAGAATATAGACAAAGATAAATTAATCGATTTAACACCGATGGAGATCGCAGCCGTTAAACTACAGAAGCCTAAAGCTAGTGATTCTTTGAATCGCACTTTGGATGACAATTCAAGGAGTACTCTCGACGATGATTTGCAGGACAGCGAAGCTCTTCAAGATTTATTGCCTCCATTACCACCAGACGATGTTACCATCCAATTAATGGATATGTTGATAAATGAAGATGGTTTGGATAGACATGACGAATCTCTCGATAATTTGTCTGTCGATGAAAAAGATGCTGAAGTGAATTCTAAAGACGATGCGATCGACTCTGTATTATTGAGCCCTCATTTTAGTTTGGAAGGTATGGTCGGAGAGTCTAGTCTTCCGCAAATGGATAGCAAAGACGTGGAAGATTTATTTAAAGGTGTGCTCAGCCCTTCACATGACAACGAAGACAATGATTTTAACGCAATATTGGAAACACCGAGCGCTCCATTGAAGGCTTCGATGCAAATTCCTCCGCCACCTCTCACTTCACTGTTATCTTCTACGCCATCTCAGAATCTAATGCCCGCTTCATCAGTACCATTGCCACAGTTAATGCACTCAAAACAAACTTCGGTTGAAAATGCGAGTAATATAGACAATTCGTTTAATATGCCTCCGCCGTCGCCATATCCCGTTAATATAAATGATAGCACATCTTCGCAATTCAGTCCGCAAATATCCGAATCTCAAAATCAATGGTCATCAGAACCAGACGCGGAAATGACATCTCAGGGTCAAAAGAATATGCTTAAATGGGAAAGCGATGAGGCATTGGGAGCGTTAGCAACAATTTCGCCAGTTCTCTATGCAAACCTTAATCATACTAATCTTAAAAATGATTATCCGTTATGGACCGATAGAATCAAACAAATATCAAAGCTTTGGCGTCAGCTTCCAACTGATCAAAGGCAACCATTTTTGCAAAAAGCGCGTGAAAACAGAGCCGCAAATCGTATACAAAAAGCACAGGCAGAGTCATTAAGGAGTGGTAAGGAAATTAGAACCAATACTAACATCAGTGCGATTCGAGATATGGATCACGAACGACAGTGGAAACACTTACAGGCTAGTCGTCAACAACAAGTACAACAGCAACAAACATTGTCCGATCATTCGCAGCAAACTGTTATGAAATTGCAGCCATCTTTGGGTCCCATTTCACCAAACGATTCTTCGCGATCGAATATTGTTGGCTGCAATATTCCGCATTCTCCTTCGAGGTCAGCGCCTGATTATTGTTCGCCATCCGAGGCGTCACCTCATAGCGGAGCTCTAAGTCATTCTCAAGAATCGCAAATGCAGTCTCCAATGCCACACCTTTCATCTCAATTTCCAATCGCATTAAATCGACCTCAAGAGCAAACGTCGACATCAGGTCCATCTCCTCTTAGTCCAGTTATACAAGTATCTCGCGTTAGACCGCCAATCGATCCAAACAAATTGCCGCCGACTTCTACGTGCAAACCTATGCAATACGATCCATATTCTCATCCGCCTTCCACTCCAAGACCTCAAATGCCTCTTCAAGCAAATATAAGACCTCCAACTCCGCAACAAAGATCTCCATTTTCTCCGACATCGCCTGGAAGCTCACTCGTGAACACTTCTATAGCACAATCATCGAACGAATCATTTCATACGCCACCATCCACTCCGAGACCGCTTAGTACTGATCCATGCGCTCAATCGTTGCCATTAAGTCCATTCGCCTCACAACAGCCGCGAACTCCTGCGTCTTCGAGTCCATTCTCTCCAACACATATGATGCCGCAAACTCCGAAATGTATGCAATCTTCGGATCCATACGCAGTGCAAGTCCCAACTCCTAGAACTCAAATGCAATACCACGGCGAATATCACGCAAATCAAATGGATACGCAATCGCAAACGAATGAATGCGTTTCGCATCCAATATTAGGACCGAGAATAGTGCAGCGCTCGCAAGAGCTTTATAATCAAAATATTGTTGGAAGCGTTGAGTCTTACTCTAAACAGGTATCGACGCCTCAGCCGCAACTTCAACAAACTCCAAATGAACAACATTTTCAAAAATTACAATCGCAGCCTATTTCTGAACATAATCTAAATCAAGCGATGACAACGCGACCTCAATTAGTTCAAAGAGGCCAATACGAAGACATGTATTCGCCGCAACCGAATGTTCGTATGATTCAACAACAACAACAACAACAAGCGGACATATACTCTCAACCTCCGGGCACTCCAAGACCCGCACCGTTTCATCAACAGCAGCAGCAGATGGTTCACGATCCGTATGCATACCAACCCGGAACTCCAAGACCTAATGTCAGTCCAAGAGTTACATCTATGCAATTGATTCACCATCCGTTAACGATAAGACCTTCGGCATCGAATGATCCTTACAGTGTCCAACCTGGAACTCCAATGCCATCACCCATTCACGATCCATATTCTAAACCTCCGGGAACTCCAATGCCTGGCGTTTCAGGCGAGAATAAAAATCACGACACCAGTGATACGAATCAAGTCTCTCGCGAACATTTAAGAGCTCTGTTGCAAAAACAACAAATTCGTCGACAACAAGAACAAAACAGAAGCGATCCGCAGTGCGCTTCACCTCAGATATGGGCCGGTAATTGAATTTATTAATCAATACTAGTAATTGTTGATCTAATAATATTATATTTTATCTTAGATAATATTCTTGAACCGCCACGAATTAATCCACAATTAGAATCAACGATATTATCGCAACGTCCACAAGGTTTGCATAACTTTTTTACTTTCTACTCGTATTAATTGAAATAACAAAAGACTGACCGTAACAGCGAGTTTAGAATACTAAGTTAGATGAAAAAATGATTAGTCGATGTTACAATTGAAACGTTTAAAACAATGAGGGAAAAATTATTTTTTAGAAATTAAAATACAAATACCGTAGTAAAAAATGACAAATTCGTATTTCTATCGCATATTTCTGCAAGGTCTATGTCAACACTGAAAAACGGTGGCGTTCCGCTATATTTTAATTTTTACAATATTTCCATTTTTATGTTACAATTTTTTCAATTTTTGATTTTAATTGATTATTAGGAACTCAATTGAGATTAGCTATAAACGATGGATTTCGTCAGCCTATACCTCCAGGTGCGATGAATCGTCCACGTATTGGCAACACATTTTCTTCAGATCAAGTATTTAGACATCCGGCCATTGCATCGGATCAACATCGGCCAATGCTCATTCAAAGAATGCCTGACTCTAGAATGAAGACAATCGTTGCTCAATCTCAGCCACAATTTGCGATCAGAAATCAACAGCAATGGGTGCGAATGTCGATGCAAACTGGCGGTGATGTGTCCCAACATAATGTGATGCACGTAATGCCACCGGTAATGTCACGAATGCCTCAATCATTACCGGCGTCGCCAACCACTTCACACGTTGGATCGCCAGTACCGCAAAGTCCACCTTACATGCAGGCATCGGTAGCAAACAGGCCTAATAAACCAACACAAATCGCTACGAGGCATCCAAATCAACAGATTTGTTTTTCGTCTCCGGACGCGATGCACACGCATCCAAATTTGCAATCAACGCACGCACATAATCCGCAAACACTTAGTGGCGCGAGAGTTCAACTTCATACAGAACACGCTGCAGTGAAGCAGCCAACGACAAGCGATCTCGTGAAGCAACTCCAGGAACAACAAAATCCAGAAATGATTGGCGAGGAAAGTTCTCCCGAAGATCTCGATGACGACGAGTTGTTAGGTTTAGGAAATGATTTCAATATTCTAGAATACGCTGATCCAGAACTTGATAAAGCATTAAGCTTTAAACATTGCGGTAAAAGCAATATTCTTGACGAACATTTAGATGATTTGGATGATAAGGAAGATATCGAAGAAAAATTAAAAAATAATCCGGAAAATGTTAAAATTGATAATAGTGGCAGTGGTGGCAACAAAAAGAAGATGGAAGACATCAAACAAATTGATAAAAAAGAGTGTTTAGATAAGCTTATTAAGCAAGAAAGTAAGGATTCGCCTCCAACTCTCAAATCTCCGAATCAAGTGTGTTCTATTCAACCATCAATGAACCCATGCATGCCATTCGACAATAGTAACAGTAGCAGTCAAGCATCGCCGGCAACGCCAACACCGCCTCCACCTCCATATCCTGGCCCACAAGAAGTGCCTGTTTCTCTTCCGCCACCCTATCCTCAAACATCTTTACTTCGAATGCCGCCAATACGAGCATCAGTGGCGCAAAAACCGCAAATGAGAAATCAAAGACCGACTCTAATACAAGAGCAACCATTGTTACTCGAAGACTTAGTTGAACAAGAAAAACGCGATCAAAGACAATCAATGCCAATGCATTCGCGTTCGTTTCTTGCATCACAATCGGCAATACATTCGGACAACATTATGCCACAATCTGATTCTTTGTTAAGCGATGTTGAATTTGAACGATTAAAAGCAGATATATTATCCGAAGATCCGATATCCAGTCCATTAGTTCACTCGTGTTCGATGCAGGCATCGTCGCCATCACACTATTCCCAACATATTCCGTCGCCTCACTCAGCGCCCACTCATTGGCCTAATATTGGTGAAAAATCTTATCCGCCACAGGTTCGCATGCCATCAGTCGCTTCTCGAATGCCGTTAAGTGGTGTTCAGCAGCAAATGATGATTCCAACTGGTATGACAAATCAAATGGCAATGACGAACATTCGAATGGTTTCTCCTGTACAACAAACTCACTCAATTGTTCCGCAAGTTATTCCACAAACAACTCGACCGCAATTTATAAATCTAGCGCCACCTCCTTTACCTCCAGCGGAACCAATGAACGATCTCGAAAGACAACAACAGGCGCAATACGAAAACTGGTTGTTTCAACAAAATAATTCACTCACACAGCAGCAAAAATATCTGGAAAACGAAGTCGGAAAGCTTAGGAAAGCAAAGAAAACTTTGAATGCGAAACAAAGACAATGCAGAAAAAATCAAAATGAATTGAGTGAACAGGATTCGAGTGAACTCGCGAAGATAACGCAAGATCAACAGATGACGCAAAAGCATTTGGATCAAGTGAGGAAGTCTTGCAGACAACACAGCGTATTGATTCAAGAGTATAGACAAAAACAGCAGAAAAGGCATGGAATAGGAGTTTCCCAAACAGCGATATCTTTACCCCAATCTCCAGGCGCGTCCTCAATATCTTCAATTACGGGGCAAGCAATGCAAGCATCGCCGCGATCCGTAAATTCTCCTCTTATGGCTCTGGGTTCAGGTCCTGCAACGCCAATAGCATTGGGAGCACCTGGTACTCCACAATCGCCTTCAATTATGAGTCCGTCTCCAATGGCTCCGTCGCCGTCACCTTTGATGCAAAATTCTCCCGTTAGTAATGTTCAACATTCTCCAGCAGCGATGCCACCATCACCTATAGTACACTCACCAATGCCTCATTCGCTGCCATCTGACAGTTCTATTCGACCTCAAATGTCAGCGCAAGCCGTTCATATAGTTCAAGACGATAATAACCCTTTCAGTGATGTTTACCAGCAGAAAGAGAAGATGCAAATGCATACTGGAATTCGACAGAGTATTCAAGCCACAGCTTCGATGCCATTTTCTCATATGACACCCACAGATGTCCAGCAAATCGATGATAGACAAAAAATGTATCGACAACCGGTTGGTTTTCATGGCGATGACAATATACAGTATCACCAATCGGCGCATATGCCTCATCAGAGCCAAATGGTGCAACAATCACGACCATTACACGCGCTTCAATCGCCTCATTCTAGTCATTATCAGCAACAAAGCAATGAGGCGTCAATGTTTCGCTTTCCTGGACAGCATCATCAACACATTCAAAGAGCTTATCCTGATTTGGTTGGACAGCCATATCCCGCACAATTACCACCTAATTTTCAGCATCAACAACAGCACCCAAAAATGCAAATCGTTCGACGGCCACCACCGCCGCCATATCCCGGACAAGTGATTTCGCAGCAGCAGCCGCCACAGCAACAACTTCAGCACACGAGGATGTATGGCTCGCCACAAGTAGTTCAGGTACAGACGCGTCCGCATCAGATGCACACTAGAATGCCGTCTGAATATTCAAATAGACTTATATTTGAGCAAACAAGTGTTAAGTACGAGCAAAACGCTTATGTCGACAATGTTCAGACTACCAATTTCCCAATTAACCAAAGTCCGGACGAACACTGTTCTAGAAGTTTATCCGCGAATACGTGTTCTTTGTCTGATAGAAGTTCGCTGCATATGTCGGCTGATTTATCGTCTGTTGATCCTCAAGATTTATTAGATTCGAATGGAAACGTAGAATTGCTTTCGGAATTAGAGTTTAAATCGCATTCGGAATGTACAAGCGATTCAGATGATAAAAAACCATTGGTGGGCGAAGCGACCACATCTCTAACATTTAACATTGACGAACAAGGTATGGGTCGCGATAATGATGCCATTAACGACTCGCTTATGAATACTGATGATGATAAGGCTTGCGAACATTCGCAACAATTAACTAATAACATCATTATAAAAGATGATATATCAAACATGCCTTCCAGTTCGCATTCGTGGCAAAATATAAATCTCAGTGAACAAGTGAAATCGGAATTTGCTCAGAAATTTTCGTCATCGTGTATGCATGCGACAGAAACAGATGATCTGAGTCTAATAAATACTTCAGAAACTCAATCTTTAGGATTGTTATTGGAAAGTTCAGATATAAAGCCATTGTTATCCGAAAATATTGCAGCGATTAATGTTTCCGATGAAATAAATATTAATAACGAAATGGAAAGTGAAGATTCGGTGCACACAAAGCAAAATGCTTTACTTAAGCAACTTTTACAGAACTGTCCGTCAGCTGATTCACAAAACTCATCGGCTATCGAAACACTAATTAAAGAAAGCCACGATAACGAAACAAATGCCACAATTCAAGACACGAAGTGCGTCGAAGAGCCATTAGTGCAGGACAACAATGTTGTTGAGGAAAAGAATCAAAATATTATGGAAACAGTGAACATCGAACAACCAGTCACTACTATTGCTAGCACTGCGTCGTCTTTATTAAACAGTGGTGTTTCAACTGAGAAGAAACTTTCGTATCTTGATATTCGAAGGGCTCAATTAGAAAGAGAACCGACGCCTCCTCCCGAAGAAATAAAGCCAAAAAGAAAGAGAATCACCAAAAGGAAAGAAACGAAAAATATGGAAGGCGTTGCTGGCGATACTGTAAAAGCTACGATCAAAAAACGGTCTCGAAAGTGCTCGCAATCTCGAACTGATGAGGACAGTGAACTGTTTTTGGCCGCTTTAATGGCTCAGTTGCGTTCGTATCCGGCTGTGCCTATACTTGAGCCGAAAATTAAACCAGACTTTAATGTGTGTTTACCATTCGATGCGCACGACATTAATTCCAGAGAACCTGTATTGCGTGGCGGTTATGGAAATGCTTTTCTATCGTCGACAATAGATTATTATTCAACGTATCCTTTTGGTCCAAATAAAACTCCAGCTCTTGCGCCATCAGTGCCTGCGAGTGCCGGTAATAACTCAAACAGTGTTTCCACATCTAATGTTAATTATATCGGTTCTGCTATTGGAATGCCTTCAACCAGTCGTGGTTTTTATAACGAAGAGTTCGCTAAGTGCTCGATTTTATCAGCAAATTCATTGCAAACACCATTGCCAAACAAACAAGAACTTGAAGTGAGCAGTTATTTTCGAGACTGCGACAGTCCTGATACTATTGTGTCCTCATCTTCGCCCGAATGCGTTCTTCATGATTATCCTGTTAACAGTATTTACGGTTTTAAACATATTAATTGCGACGATGACGAAGAAAAAGATGACTTTAAAGATGTTAACAACAATAGATCGTCGCCAGACATTCCATTATTAGTTTCCACGCCTCACAGACCAATCGCAATATTGCCATCTCCTGTTGGTATTCAAAGAAGGATTTCTGATCTCGATTTCGAAAAAGATAAAGAAAATGTTTTGGATTCGTCGACTAACGCTAAAACAAAAATAAGCAATTTGCCATCAATTCCTTTACGAGACGCTGGAAATATTGGCGTAACTTTGACTCTATCGTCTGCCGATGATATTAAAGGTATTTTGACGGCATTAGCGAAATATCTAGATATTCCTCCGCCAACCAGCTATGAAATAGTGGAGAGAACAGCTACACCTCCCAGTCAAAAGTTGGGCCTTTATAATAAAAAAGAGAGATCTGATAGCATTGACGACATAAACTTGAATAATAATATGCTTAATGGAAAAATGCCGTTCTGTCGCTTTTGCGAAATTGTGGTTTTAAAAGCTGGAATCAAGAAAAAAGCTTCTGAATTATCGTTAGCGGCTCAAGAAGATCTGGAAGATGAAGAAGAAGTCACATTTTGCAGCACTAATTGTTACGTTCAATTCTCATTTTCGCATCAGAGCTCGACTAATATCGAGGGAAAAGAAGCGAACGCTAACCTCACTCATAGACAATCATCTGATTTAACAAAAAACATTGAGGATTTCAACAAAGATAAACCTATTATTATGAAACATCCTTTAGATTTATTGCCACCAATGAGTCCTATGATGGAAGACGACGAAGTAAGTGAACATCTTAACGATGATACGAATACGATGTTGAGTTTGTCGCCAAAATTGCCACCAAATTTATTAGAGGATGATATTAAAACGATGCCACAATCTTTTATGGATACTGAGTCCGAAAATCAAAATTCTACTCAAATAACGGCCGAAACATTACCTAAAAAATGGAAAGATTTGCGTTACAAATGCTGGAATAAAAATATGTTTGAAAAGTTAAATATGAATGAGGAAGAGGAGGAGGAAGACGACGAAATTGGTATTTTATTGGACAAATTGGAAATATGCGTTAAACCTAAAACATTGGCTAATGATAAACGAAAATGCGCGCTCTGTCACGAATTCGGTGATCTCGAGTTCGATGGTCCGGCAAGACTTCTTAACATGGATGTGGATAAATGGATACATTTAAACTGCGCGCTATGGTCTTCAGAAGTGTACGAAATGTTAAATGGAGGTCTAATGAACGTGGATCAGGCATGTAAACGTACTCTAACGCTGTGCTGCGTTAAGTGTCACAAACCTGGCGCATCGCTCAAATGTTTCAAAATTCGTTGTTCCAATTCCTATCATTTTCCGTGCGCTGTCAAAGATCAGTGCATGTTTTTCAAAGACAAAACATTATTATGCGCTCAACATGCGCTTAAAATCCAAAGCCCCGAAGAGTTGACATCTTTCGTCGTTAATCGCAGAGTTTTCGTGAATCGTGACGAACAAAAACAAATCGCGGCTATGATTCACGCTGGAGATCAAAATTTGATGCGAATCGGTAATCTTGTATTTGTGAACATCGGTCAATTACTTCCACACCAATTACAAGCATTTCACACGCACTCGTGTATATATCCGGTCGGCTATAAAATAATTCGATTCTATTGGAGTATGAGACGATTCGGTAAACGTTGCAAATATATTTGTAGCATTTGCGAAGTGGACGGCAGACCAGAATTTCGTGTTGATATTCATGAGGAAGGATTCGATATGTTAACGTTCAAAGAAAGCACACCGAAAGCTGTTTGGTTCAAAATATTGCAACCGATCGTGCAAATGAGAACCGACGCTCAATCCATTAAAATATTTACCGATTATATAACCGGAGAAGACTTATTCGGTTTGTCAGAGCCAGCCATAGTTCGAATATTGGAATCGTTGCCAGGAGTGGATACACTAAACGATTACAATTTTCGTTACGGACGTTCGCCTTTACTAGAACTGCCGCTCGCTATTAACCCAACGGGTTGTGCGCGCACTGAACCAAAACTTCGCACTCATTTCAAGCGACCGCACACTCTTCACGTGTCAACCAGTAATTCTTCGCGTTCTTCGATCCAATCTTCATTTAGCGGAATGGAAATCAGCTCTCCTTATATCAAACAATTTGTACATTCAAAGTCATCTCAATACAGAAAAATGAAGTCTGAGTGGAGAAATAATGTGTATTTAGCGCGTTCTCGCATTCAAGGATTGGGATTATATGCGGCCAGAGATATCGAAAAACATACGATGGTTATTGAATATATCGGACTTTTAATTCGAAATGAAATCGCAGAACGCAATGAACGTATTTACGAGGAACAGGTAAATAAGTTAAAAGTTATTTATTCTATGATGTGCCTAAATGTCAAATTGAATTACAGAATCGCGGCGTTTATATGTTTCGTTTGGACGATAATCGTGTAATCGATGCCACACTTTCTGGCGGATTAGCGCGTTACGTAAACCACTCGTGTAACCCTAATTGTGTTGCTGAGTGTGTTCAAGTCGATCGCGAAAATAAAATACTAATTATTGCCAACAGAAGGATTCAGCGCGGAGAAGAGGTAACTAGTTTCCACCAACTTTTTTAACTTAATCTAAATTGTTTTATATTTTGAATGGCAGCTCTGTTATGACTATAAATTTGATGTGGAGGACGATCAGCACAAAATTCCTTGTTTATGTGGAGCACCAAATTGCAGAAAATGGATGAATTAAATAAATATTTAAATACTTTCAACTATTTTTTAAATGTTTTTAACTACCAATTTAACAAAAAATTTTTATTGTTTTATGCCATATTTTGTACAGAATCATGTGTAAGGGTTTGCTGTGCAATAAAATTTTCTGTATTTATTAAATTAAAATATATATTATTATTATATGTACTGTAGTATGCAATCTCTTATTTTAAGTTAAGACAACTTAAGTTAGTTATAAGTTATAAAATTTAGTAGTGACGTATAACCATTTTTATGAACCAACAACAAACTGAATACTTTTTATAGAAATTAATGTGCTTCAGTTTGATTCATTTTTTCAAAATAAACTTTATAATTAATAGGGCCTTGAAAATCGTTAATTAACGATTCAATTTTTTAACAGAATTACTTAATTCGAACTATTTATTCCTTTATATTAATCATTGTAGATCTTAAATTCACTTTAAAATTTTTAACGAATCTAAAGATTTTAAACATAACTAACGATTTTAAATATATAGAACGATTTCAAGGAATTTATCTTAAAATGTACTAAAAATTATATAAATTAATAAAATGGTACAAAAATATTCTCATT
>JAQIXJ010001266.1:0-22190 GCA_034700185.1 Phthiracarus laevigatus
GACATCGAAAATGTGCCAAAATATTTGGGCGGAAAATGTGAAAAGGATTTTACAAAACCACCGCCAAATTGTACACTAAGTTTAAAAGAATTAGTGGTAAAATACTCGATTGACGTGGAAGATGCGAAAAAGATTTTAAAGTTACTTGAACCGCATATAAAGGAGGCTAAACTATTAGTTTGCGGATAAATATGTGACGCAAATCAGTAATTCTATGATATTATTTTATTTTTATGTCAAAATATTGAAAATAATATTGAATAAAAACATTTAAATTACTTGGTTATATTTTGTATTATTTAATTATTAATTTTACATTCGTTGACAAATAAATTATATTAATTACAATTTTATCTGTAAATTTAATATAAAGTTCAAGGAAATACTTTTATTAGAACATGAGGAGAGATCGCGACATAATAGTTTTTTTTTGATTAAAATTTGCCACAAATAAAGTATTGAATATCATTATCGTTTCTGTATGATTGAATTTTTATTTAGGTATATATAAATGTTTTGATATGAAATTTTTATATGCATGTGAACATCATTACATGTTCAGCAGTTTCCTCACACTATATCCAAAAAACCTTGTGAGATATGAAAGATAATTGGTGTAGAAGACGAGTTATCACTGTAAGATATGAATTTATTTATTTGTAACTGAAATGTTACAAAAATTGTTTTACGAGACAAATGTATAACTGTATGGTAATAATTAGTGCGTTGAAAGCCGTTAATTAACGAATTCATTAAAATGTTATAATTTCATTTAAAATTTAATTGTCAGACAATCTAAGACAATTAAAATTGAAGTAAACGATAAAACGATTCAACCGATTATATTTTTTTATAACGGTATTTGTTTATATTAAAAAATTATGGGTATTGCAAAGCTGGCTTTTCAATCAAAATCCATCTGATTTTATTCACTTCAGAAAATACCAACTTTACTGATCAAATAGTGAAATTTGTCTCAGTTTTAATCGAAATAGAAAGATCTTTTTTGAAATATAAAGCAGTATTTAGAGAGAATAGATAACATTAAGTGAAGTTAACATAAATGTTTACACGTTTGTTCATTATAACTCTTTTTTGTAACTAAATTTAAAAATTTTTCAATCGATTTATCAAACTATTTAAAGCTTTTTTATTAAACTAATAATAAACGATTTTGTACTCTTTTTTCAAACGATTTTCAACATCCTAAAAATAATATTAAATAAATTTATTTAAAATATTTCAAAAAAGGAAGCAAAACGCATATTATTAGAGGAAGAAAATGGCCAATAATCGTGTTTCATTAGAACCATCTTTAGACCAATTAATTATTGAAGTTCGCGATCAGTTTTTGCGCGAACGGTATTCAGTTAATCCGACAAATTACGATCCAATAGATATCGAAAAAGTAAAATCTCATAATTACACGATAAAAAGATTTGTTGTGTATCAAGACATGAATAAAGAGTCAGCATTGAATCAATTGGATGAGTCGATGAAGTGGAGAAAATCATTTAACGTAAACCACATCGATTACTGCGATTTTGGTGTGGAAATGTTTAAAACTGGTGCGTGGTTTATATGTAATGAAGACAAAGAATCTCGACCTGTTGTGTACGTGAGAGCTAAAACATACGTTAAATGTGCACAAATGGAAGAATTTGTAAAGGTTTGATTATTCAACCATATCATTGCCAGTTTATTTCGATTATCATATTTATTAATTTTCTTTTGTTGATTTTTCTGTATTTAAATTATCTATACTGTATTTATTTTATTTCAGTTTTTACAGAAAATAAATAAGTATTTTTGTTATAAATTTATAGAAAGCCATTGTTTTGATGATCAACAAAGCGGATGAAATGGCTAATGATAAGGGATTTGTAGTATTTATCGACGCGACCGATACTGGACTCAAACACTTTGACTTAAAAACGTTGCGATTTTTGGTTAAAATCGTAAAAAACTATTTTCCTGGAGCAATGAAATGCGCATTATTATACAATTTCCCAACGATTTTCAATAAAATTCTTCCGTTATGTAAACGCCTGTTTGGCTCAAAATATTCAAATATATTTCAAGTAATAAACAAAAAAGAGGAGATATTTGACTTTATTGATGGCGAAAAAGTGCCAAAATATTTGGGCGGAAAATGCAGTATAGATTTTACAAAACCACCGCCAAATTGTACATTTAGGTCTGTAGAATTAGCAGCAAAGAATTTCATTGACGCGGAAGAACTGAGAAAGTATATGAAGTTATATGAACCGCATATATTGGAGGCTAACCTATTAGTTTACGGAGAATATCGTTAACCAAACGACAAAGGATTTTTAAAAAATTATTGAATAATTCGCAGCCGAATACAATTATTTATATTGAATTTTATTAAAATATGTAATTTTCTAAAACATAGTATATTATATTGAGTAGGAATTGGTATAAATACACTGCACTCTTATATGCGCTCTCAATCATCAGCCACACCATTGTTATTGTTGGCATCATCTTTAGATTTATAGCAAATTTGATTTGTGACCAATTGCTGGCCCTCTTTGATGTGTGGCTCAAACTTTTTCATATATTTCTTTGCCTCTTCGCGAGTAAATCCGTGAAGTTGGGCCAAATCTTCCACATATTTGCATCCTTCGGGTACTATTGTAAAATCCTGTGGATTATTACCGCCCATATATTTCGGCACATTATCCTTATCGATATAATCAAATAATTCGTAATTTGAAGCGAATTTCAGTAGTTCTTGCTCTTCTTCTGATAGCCATAGTTTAATTATTGGAACAAATCCTGAGGAAACACTTATTTATAAGACAAATCTCTCTTTTTTTCTTAACAAAATATAATACAAACTTTGCTAAGAGTTAATATACAGTGAATAAACATTTTATTAAAAAAATAAATGTATAGTCAGGTTTTTTGAATATATATCAATAGAAAATAATTGAGAAATTTAAACAAAAAAAAATCGTTTATCAGTTAAATAGCCATACCTTTCAAATACCACGGAAGATTGTAGACAATAATTTTGTTCAACGCGAGCGGAAAGTAACTTCGGAGCACATCGATCACGTACTGAATCAAATCGAGATCAGCGTTCTTGAGGCCCACTTCGTACAAGTCCATGACGCAAGTGAAACCGCAACCATTCGTTTCCGCATCAATTTTATTAATGATACCGATCGCTATTAAGTGATAGATCGACTGAAGTTTTTTGATTTTCAGCACCGTTTTCGCCCTGAAATAAATCACTGGCAAACCAGTTCTGTCAAAGCCCAAGTGGTAGATCGCGCCAGCGCGATAAAACTCTATTGGAGCGTCTTTGTCACCTGGTAATTATTAGTTCATAGGGTATTATTTAGCTAAACCATTTAAGAAGGTGTTTTACCTGCGCAATTCAAAATAATAGTAATAATAAAGTTCTTAATTAGGAAATGTGTTTAGAGGACAGGGGGTTTGCATAATTGTTTTTCTGTGTGGTTGAATGCGTTACTTAACGAGTTAAATCAACAGTACGCATAGTTATTAAATAAACTCGAGTCACGAGTATATTTAAAATTAGAACCAAATTGTTTGTTTTATTTAAACGAGAAAAAATTATGCAGATTAAAATTTATTCGTACTTTATTGCGCTGTAAAGTGATTAGTAATAAATTATTCATTGTTTGGTTCAACTAATACTTTTGCCCGGTGTATCTCAAAGTTGGGCCGTGAACTCGACCCACGCTATCGGAAAATTTGTCACTTAACTATCAAAGATTAATTTTTGTGACCCTTAATATTTTTGAAAAATTTTCAAGTACCCTAAGACTACCTTTATTGCGTGACACTCTGTGCATTACTCTTCTCATTATTTGTTTTTGCTTATCCACTGATACAAACAAATAAAACTTGTTATATAAATAGTAATCATTAATATTAAAATCAAGTAATAGCAAAGTGACACATAACAAATATGTTCAAAAGTTTATTAGTCTTAGCTTAAAATTTTCTAAAGACAAGTATTAAATGCTCTAATCTTAGAAAGTCAGAATGAAAATAGCGCTAATAAATTCAACAAACTATTTATAACTAACCATTAAAGAAATAAAATGAATGAATTTTAATTTATTGTAATTTGATTAATGGCACTGCTGGTGGATTAGTAAGATTCCATGATTACAATATATATATTTTGTTGGTTTGTTAGTCTTCAACACCACTGATAGTAATTTCGAAACATTCAACTATTCTTAGATAAATTTATAAAAGAACGACACAGTTATTAAATTTTCAAAAACTATTTTTATTTCATAGACTTTTCTAGCGGTAAAAAATCATCATTTCTATTCTTAAAAAATGTACACAAGAATACAATCACGCAATCTTTCAAAAATATACGATATTTATTAAACATTCAAACTTTAACACTTACCCAAGAGATTAACACGATTTTCTTTTCTCCACTTCATGGCGTTATCGAGTTGTTGCAGCGCTTTTTCTGTGTTAAGTTTATTCCACAAAACGAAACGCTTTACGGTAAACTCGTCGTCCTTAACGTTTACGATATCACGTTCGTCATAATTTTCTGGATTCAATTCGTAGCGCTTTATAAATAAGTTACGAACGTCGGCTATAGTATCTACGAGCGATTTGTTTCCCGAAATTTTCATACGCGATTCAAATAAATTTGATAACTTATTTGCTAACGATTTGTTTTTATTGTTTTCCATAAATGCTATACGGCCAGGTTTTACAGTTATAAACTAATGAATTAAAACTTTTAATAAGTTTATGTTAGATAAACAAACGTTAAAATATTGTGGGTCTTTATATTTGCACTTTCGATTTTCCTTTAACGTAGCAAAAAAATTTGGAAGATAAAATCTGAGCTGAACTCGAACGATCGAAATTAATATACCTATAGCTAAAACGAAAGTTGTTACATGAAACGTATTTTTAATTAATATTAATCTAACGATTTTGAATATGTAAACGCAAATAGTGTAACAATTTGTTTGTTAAAATATTTGCATTATCATCTACACATTAAAACTTTTAACGCATGCATTATTATTTACCCTATTGTCGCAATGTACTGCGAAAAAGTGTTTGCGCGAAAACTATCGCTTATCCCCTCACTTTCATTGTACATATTTCCTCGCTATTGTTCTCATTTTTTCCTTGTAATAACCGTGTATTACATGCTTCTATGACCAAAATGAAACTGAACGTCATAACTTAATTACTTAAATTACTATCATTTAGACTTTTTTGAAATTATAATTTTTTGTCGAGACTATATTTCGTCGGCATTTTTCATTTTGATGGTATTCGAATCGTAGCTTTGGTTATTATTTTATCCTTATATAATAAATTACTGTATTAGTAGAAATTTTTATCCTCATGATATATGATTGTTTAAGAGTGTAAAATATATACGTAATTATGTTATTATTAATGCAGACGTTTGACAAGGAAAACGATTTACTATATTATTTAAATATACAATTGTTACGCACTTAGTAAAACAATATCGGCTTAAACGTAAGTTTAATTGATTGATATGCTTCAGTTGATTGCGTAACACACTTATTTGGTAATTTAGAATTTAATTGTCAGTTGTTTTTAATTAAGTGTGAAGAATTACTTTTATTTTTAGCCAATAATATTTCTTTGATTCAGTGAAAAATCTCGAAAAAAAACTAGATTAAGTATGAACGAAATTGTAACCAAACAGCAATTATTTCGATTTACTTTTTGCATGTAGATCTTAAAATTAAAATGGTGGGGATAATATACGGTAGTAATTGTTGGAAAATTATACTGTATGAAAATTCATTACACCCATTTGACAATCAAATCACGAACAATTTACTAGATCGTTATTTTGTTATTTTCTCTTATTTTGTTCAATATATTGAAACTTATTTATTTTGTTCAATATATTGAAACTTATTTATTTTGTTTTTTCGTGAAAAGACCTTTAGTTTATTATAATGTTTTAGTTATTGCACTTATATTATTAGTGTGCTTCAAAAATTACCAAAAATATATAGAATTATCACAGCTAATTATAATACAAAAGCAAATTAGATTAAAGGCATTTAACTAATTGCTAATTTAATTATTCCATTCATTGGTTTCCGATGAGTGAATTAAAATCATATTTTTACCATTTTTCAATACATTAAATTTGTTGTTATTTATGCATTGACATTGCATTGAATTATCAACTCCGTAACCCAATAACACAAACTAGTATTACTAGAAAAAAACCCAACTTATGATGCAAGTTAGTAACACACAAGTTCTGCGGGTGAATGACTGTGAAAATTTTGATTATTATTGCCCCGAAGCGAGATAAGTGTTGCCATCGTAATTGGTGCAATGAGAGCAAAAAAATCGGTATTATTAATAGCATTAAAAAAATCTATTAAAAAATTAATAACAAATATTTTTTTGCGTTATTAATCTCACATGTTTTTGCGCAAAATTCCAAATAATTGGTACCAACACGCACACACATACACTCAAGATCAATAAATTATAAAATATTTTGTGTGTTAGTTAATATTTGTGCGTGTAAGTGTTAGTGCATTAAATGTAAGATAAAAAATGTTGCAGTGATTGTTAGTCGCATTGCGTTACGACTTCCCTCATTCCAAAAAACTTAATAAAAGCTGCATAGTTGTAACCTAAATGTTTTTTTTCGCGAAAAGTACTTTATGTACACAGAGAGTATTGGGAAAAAGAGATCAGCAGTGAACTGTTGGATACTGTGGTGACACAGTTCCTCAGCAGCCGTATTGTTTGATCAATTACTTAACTTGATTAGGTTTATGTGTCTCTTTTTTATTTTCAATGTCGTCTTTCGCCAATTTCACACTCATCTCCAATGATAACGCGTTTATTTATTATTTTCACGATTACTGGATTGAAGTACAAGATCCGCGAACGAAAACCTTTCCGCTGGTATATTCTTTTGTTTTTTCTTATTGGGTGATCTAAAAATAGATACTTCAAGCAATGTTGACTTTTAAATATTAAATTTTTATTTTTATTTTTATTTCTAAATAAAGCTTTTCTAAAGGTTAATCATAATTCATTTATTTAAATTTTACACATTTCGGTGCGTATATTTAGCTAAAAGGAGGAATATGGGAAATACTGGCGATAATGTTACTGTATTTATTACTGATCAAGAAAATTCTGCCTCCGCTGATGCACAAACGCGGACCGTTTCAATTACGCGGTCTCATACGGATCTACAACACTATCATGGTTATAGTGAACGCTTATTTTTTCTACGAAATCGCTGTCGGGTGCGATTATGGTCGACGATTTTTGGAGTTCAATTACCCGGATAGAAACGATTACAGTCCGAAAACTCAACGCGAATTGAGTCTTGCGTGGTGGGGATGGATGTCTCGTTTCGCCGATATGGTCGACACCGTGTTTTTTGTGCTGAGAAAGAAAACAAACCAAATAACATTTCTGCATGTCTATCATCACACCGCTGTCCCATTTTTAGGTAAAGTTAAGTTATTTGTTTATTAGCTAAAATCGGCTATTGGATTTGGGGTATTCGTCACTAGACACGTGTGTCTTTCTGTCGTTGACCAATTTTATATTAATAAAGGGGCTTATTCTTTATATAAATAAAGGGATTTTATTCTTTATATTAAAAGAGTAATTTATGTAGTCAAAAATGGCCAAAATTGATGCAAAAATTAACAAAATTTGAGCAAATTTGCAGAAGTAATTTATATATCTATTGAGATAATAAAATAAATGGAATAATAGTGAGCGCAATATAATGTTCGTTCTAGTTTGCTAACGAGTAAATTAAAATATGATAGTAACTAATAAGAAACAAATTTGTGTAAGCGTATACATAGAGGGTTGAGATATCTTAAGAGATTAGCAAAAAAAATTAACTATTCTCTCTCATGATTAGACCTTCCTTGATAGAATTGGCGGGTGTTAAAAATTATGGGAGTAGTTATGGTGCCCTAAGATCCTGAAATATTATTTATTACACCTTTACCATATATATTATATTTTTTAATGTAATAATAATATATTTTGCTTTTTATTAATAACTCGATGGAAAAGTTTTAAGGGGAGAAATGTTTTATTGCCTTACATTTTTTCTCATGTATTGGTAAATTATATGTATTTATTTGTATACCAAGCAAACAAACTAACCCTTAAAACTATTTTATACAAGCTAGAACATAAGAAATGACGATCTATAAATAAGATAAGGTTAAATAATTTTTTTAAACATTAATTAACAACTAATATTAAATTTGTTTAGGTTGGTTTTCACTTAAGGTAAATCCATTGGCACCAATTATAGGACTTTTCGCATTATTTAACACAGCGATCCATGTAGTTATGTACTCATACTATTCTTTAGCGTCATTTGGTCCAGAAATTCAAAGGTATTTGTGGTGGAAAAAGTACATCACACAGTTACAGTTACTACAGTTTGCGGTTTGCGGCATATATGGCGTGATATTGTTTTGCCTGCAAACAGGTTATCCAATGGTTTGGTTTTGGGTGGCTGTCGGACAGAATCCCTTATTTTTTTACATGTTTTACGATTTTTATCGAAATTCCTACAAAAGGGAAGCTAAAAAACAGCAGTAAAATTCCAATTACACGTTTAAGTGCTTTATCTTGAATATACTTTGCGGTTTTTTTAAAACAATGAAAGTTTTATTTGCCAAAAAAATGTATAAAAGTTTTTTTTTCTCCAAAAATGAAAGCCAAAATTAAAGCAATACTAAATTATATATATTTCAAGTGCAATAATCCAAAAAAATATGCATTTGTAAATTAAATTATTATATATTTACACAAAGTCAATGTTATTTAAGCGTTAAAAAAATTTAAATTTACATTTAACTATTATATAATAAACAGTTACGTTTGACATTCATAAAACGTTGTGTATTTTCGAGAATTTAATTCTTCAACAAACAATTGAAAAGGTAGCGATTGGCTTCACTTCGAAACTCTATCGGAATGTTTTTCACCGAACGCTGGGTCCAATTTTTCGGAAGTTCGCTCAATCGTATCGCACAAATACGGTTATTATTATTATTATTGTTTTTATTACCACTACCATTATTGTGCGAATTTGTATCGGAGTCACGGGACTTGAAATATTTATGATTAGTAGCCCTGAAATGTTTCAATTCAGTTTGAAGCCACTCAATAATGCCAGGCTGTATTAGCCATTTAACCGGATTCTCTATTCTATCCAATTTGGCGCAACAGTCGATCTTCAATGTGACCAATGTGTTCCTAATATCCGAATATCCTTTAGGATGCGACACAAGTATTGCCGATTCGCTGGATCTCATTAACGCCGAGAGCTTAACGAATTGGCTGTTGTGTGGAGAAAAAGTTTTAAAAATATTGTGCAATGCTTTTAGAAAATTCTATTTTGTTTACTCGAAAAATGCTTTGTTATGTGTTTTTATTTTCAGCCATTCATTGTTCATTCGGTAAATTGTGAATGAATGCAATGCGTTTAAAACTGTTTTCAATGATTGCCAATTTGCCATTTGATATGCGTTAATAGCAACCTATAATATATAATATTATTAAAAATATTTTTTAAATTGTAAACTTTAAAATATTTTTAATTCAATACTTATTAAATATAACCTAAGTGTTAATTTACTTTTTTAAATAAGATTACAGTTAATATAGGAATTTATAAATTTTATTTTAATAAACCATAATTAAATAGCAAAAAAATTTAGGTCATTAGTGATAACCAGCAAAGGCCATAACCATATATCCATACCTCAACAAGAAGGCTATATATAAGAAATATCTATCTCCTAAACCATGGATGCGAGGGTGTAAGCGTTAATAATGTTTGAAAAAGTGAGTTTCGAATTCCCGCCCAAAGCCCACATTAATTAAAGATAGCCATATTGAGAAATAAAAAATAAGTTACATTGTATTCTTAACTAAACATCGATGCGGTTAATAATGCTTCATCACGACATCAATACTTAACACAATTGTTTTTTATTATTATTATGTATTTCTAACAAAATCATTTATTAAATTTCCAGTTTTTTAGTTTCAATAGTTATACAGGCGATCATTAGGGAAATAAAATTTTGTTAAGTCTGATGAATAAGTTTCTCAAATTGTTTAGAATGTCAACCCTTCCCGAGGAAGAAACAACGGAAATGTCTGGCGAACTGCCGCAAAACGAGCCAATCGCCAAACCATCCGCAACCAACAAAACTCCAATGGACATGAATATGTACGCCACGCGCAAGACAATAGCGCAGGGCATTATGGATTTGGGCTTAATGTGCGCCAACGCATCGCAGCTAAAATATGTGTTACTTAATTCACCGCAGCATAAGTTCATTTCGATCACAATCGGATTGATTACGCTATCGATTATACTTCAGGTGATTGCGGGCATTATTTTTATCCTGTTGGGTCGTCTCAACATTAATTACCATCAGGATAGACGAAAAGCCGATTTTCTAAACAACGGATCCGTTATCCTAATCTTTTTGATAACTGTGGTCAATGTAATGATTACGGCATTTGGTCCAAGCGATTTGTCCGCAGATCAACCGCAAAAGCAAACGTCTTGGACCAACTTTTATCCCGGAAAATTGGGTGACGACGTAAAATGAGTATATTTTTCGAAATGAAATCAATTACTTACTACTCTATGTTTTTCTGTTATTATTCGTGTTAAATAAAATTAACGAATTTTTTTTGTATTTTTATGAAATAAAATTGTTTGTGCCAAACGCTGTCATTAATTTAATTTTTAAATTGAATAAAATAATAATAATAGGATAGAAATTTTTTAAACTATTGTTTGTTCAACAGCAATCGATTGGAATTAAGACACACTGATTAAACATGAACGCGAAACAAACTTGGTATTGACGTAGAAAATCGTAAATCATACGATGATTTACTATTATTTTCGTTAAAAATTTTCATTGATATTGAAAGCATCTGTCAGTTAAGCAAAGTATTATTGCACAAATGACATAAATTATAATCGAAAAACAGATCAAATAAATATTGATAGAACGTAGAAAAACGGAACGAATATCTAATACTTATCGTTATAAAACAAAGTAATTTAGTTTAGATTATCTAATTTTTAATTAGATATAATTTCTAAATTCTTAATATCTAATTAGGAAACAGTTAAGGAACAATTATCTTAAACCAATATCAATCGAGTTTAGATTATTAAATATTAAAATAGAGATTTAACACTCACTTTAATGAACGCAACCATACAATTAGCTCTTTCGGTCACAGTTGATTTACCGCGAATCACATCCACAATGATCTGAGTGAACGCCTGACTAAAACCAAAAACGGAGCAAATCGACGCGAGTTTGCAGCCGCATATGTGTTTGCTAAACAAATAATTAGCGATGTCTGACGGCGATAACTGCGACAACATGTAGCCCTCGATGTCGCACAGCTTATCGCTCACTTTTTTCGCAAATTGGTCACTGGCTGATGGAACGGTGTTCGCCACTTGGAACTGTTGCATATCGGACATCAGTTTCAGTATATCTTCGCTCACATTTTTAAACACTGTTCTGCTTTTGTCTGATTTCGTCTCGTAATCCGTAAATTTAATGTCACCGTTGAAATCGGTTCGCCAATCGTCGCTAAACATTGCGCGATTGATATGGATTTTGTGCATATTAATTTCGGACGTGAATCGTCTTAGCGGTAGTTGTAGCAGATTATTGTTCAAAAAAATGCAATTTTTTGCGTTTAAATTCGGTTCGACGTATTCGTAGCTATTTTTAAGCGAGCTATTGATCACCGTTTTATTCGCAAACTTCGAAAAAGTTTCCCAACTATCTAATACAGTATCGGATAGTTTGTAAATTTCGTCCCAACTTCTCGACTCGAATTTAACTGGTTTCGAAGGAATCTCAAAAATTTCATTATTATTATAGTCGCTGATGAGATTAGTAGGTTCTATATGATTATAATGGGTCGAAAAATCAAACTGACTTTCAAATCCGGACCCAAAAATAGCGTACTCGTCCAATAATCGTTTGTCGTACAATAGATTCGACGAAAGGCTTCGCTTATCCGCACCTCTAATGTGATTATTCGACGATACGGTGCGTTCGTGATTGCGAATGGCGTCGATAAAAAATACGGTCTCATTTTCGACGCTGGCACTGCTACCATAGGCGGAATCGTAGCGCATTAGCTTACGGATGCTGTCGAAATTGAATTTTTTCCCATTAAACTTTTTATTGTTCTTAATTCGCAGATCGGTTTCATCGATTTCGAACAATTGCAGATTAGATGCCGATAGTGTTTGCATGATATGACCCGATAAAACAAAAGCCAAATAATAATAATGAATAATAATAATTACTATTAGCGAAAATAAAAAGTTTTCTCAAACAAACAGATCGGACGAGAAGATACAGTGATAGAGTAGAGTGCGTTTGTGAGAGAGAAAGAGAGTGAGTGTGTATCACAAAGTGATATTATTTAGTTTTATTTTTAATAGAGATTGCACACACATTGTGCTCATTTGTGCGTAAATTCCCATTAATAGCATATTGTGTCTATTATAAAAAAACGAAACAATGATGCAAAAAAAAGTTTTTTAAAAGTGATAAAACTATTGATGCAATTGTGCGATTAAAGGAAGCCTTGACACTGAATTTAATGAATACTTTTTTGCTCTTTCTCCAGTTTCCTATAATTTCGTCGCAATTTTAACACTTTTTTCTCGTACCGCACGCTATTTATATTTGCAATTGTGTCCAGTTTTCCACGATAACATCAAATAAACTGTGTACTCACCGATTTCATTGGGAATTATTGTGTTGCATCATTGTATTTAGTAATCGAAAAATTGTTGTTCTTTTTTTTGCAAATTTTTTCTTCCCTATTTTCTATTCTCACTCTTTGAGTGCGTGAAACAAATATTTTCCATTGAAATTGTATATTTTAATAATAGATTTTTTTTCTGTTACTTTTTTTTAATTTATTAGCTTTTATTGATATTTTTATTTGTTATTTTCAATGCAATTTTCAATTACCTGAGTTGTTGAGTGTTGAAATAATTATCAGTTTCCGTGACTACAATCATTTTTAGTAAAATTGAAAAATGGGTAAAATTTTACATTCGAAAACAAATAAAAGGTAAAAGTTAATAAGATTTTAATTGATACATTTTTAAATACTATAATTTAATGATTACTAAAATGCGCGATTTTAATAAATGTATTTATAATTTTTCGTCAATAATTACATAATTATGGAAACGATTTTTCTCAAAAATGGCATAGGGATGAGAATAACTAAATGAAATAATCATGTAAAAATGGTATAGATTAGACATATTTGGTTGCAGATGGTGCAGATACTTTATGGCTTTTTATTTTTCATAAAAAGGTTAAGATTTTAAAACAAAGTAACTTTTAATTATTCTATCTATTTTAAAGAAACTTAAAGAGAAGTAATTGTAGTTAAATTTATTACATCAAATGTATTTTCTTGGATATTTTGCAATTTCTACGAATCAAGACACAGGTTTATAATTTCTAACTATACCTCTGTACAAGGAAGAAATTAATTCACTATGACTTGACGTCTTTAATAATCTAAATGACATGCATACAACTTGAATATGAATTATAATTATTAAAGTTTCCAAGGTCCGGTATTAAAATTTTTTAAAAATAATTTTAATAATAATTTTGGACGGAATAACACAATATGGCATATTTCTCATAAAATATGAAAATAAACTCAATTAAGAAATCTTATTTTTATGCTTTATATAACGTTATCTGAGACTCAATCCGGTCTACAAAACAGACTATAACTAAAAAAAGATTTTATAAATATTATTGAGCTTTCTTTTCCGAATTAAAAAATTCAGTTACAGCAAATTTTTATCTTTTAATAAACGCTTTAAATAGATTAAAATAACCTATCAAAATTGAAAGTTACTCAAATAAAATGCAATTTTGTGAATTTATCTGAAATAAGTTTGCTTTTATAATTTTATGGAAATACAGAAATAAGCGAATAACAACGACTTTCAAGAACAGTTTTAGGTTACTTCGATTACATAAATGTAAAAAAATTGTACAATGATAATCCAGTTTTTCCCGACTAGAGATCAAACGTTTATATGAAATTTTATTGGTTACCATTATTATTATAATGAAGAAGAAAATGTTAAGTTTTTATTTTTTAAAATGTAATTGTAAAAATCGAAAATTATTGAAACTAATTATTCTTTTCGAAAAGTCGTCTTTCAAAAAACTTATAGTTCTTAATTATAAACAATATGAAAAGTATTTTCATTAAACTATTTAATTAAATGTGCGTTTAATATCATTAAAAATATTGCATCAAAAATAGAAAGGTGGGTTCTATCAATTTCTTTTTAATATTTAATTTTTATCAATATTTAGATTTTATATGGGAATTTATAAAAAGGAAAAACAGTGGATATTTCATGAAATCTATCAAATTAAATCGGAATAAACTGGTTTATTTCATCATAATAACCACACGATTTGATGAAATGCTTACAATTATTTAAGAAATCTATTGAAAATATACGTTTGCATTCAATTTGTAACTTCAATGAATTCAACAAAATAGTTGAAGCAACATATAGTAAATATGATTAAGTGAAAAGGTAGGCTTTTTCAAGTCAAAAATTACGTACTCATTACTTACTTATTGTGTAATTAGTTTACCAAAGAAAAAATGTAAAGCACTCCCATTCAAGACTGCTGTTTCGAGAGTAGAAAAATTTCGATATAATAAATCTATATATTAAGTTTTTCACTGATAAAATTATATAACCATCGAGACAAAAATAAAACAATAAGCAGAATACGGCAATGTCATGTCATTTTAGTTGAGATTTTTATTTTTTTTGTAGATGCTTAGCTCTGACGCAGCGAAAAATAAAGGAAAAATTTAGGTTTACCGCATACGAGGCCTTCCGATGACTCTAAATATTGACGACAATTAAATTGTCAAACAAATAAAAAATCTTTGTGTTGCTAAAGAAAATTGTTAGAATTTCCAAATTAACGGTGGATGATTCAATTGCCCACATAAGTAAGCAAATACTCTAGATCCTAAAAAAGTTAATCAAGTAACAGTATCAGTGGACATTGGCGTATGTTTTATGTATTCGCTTGTGGTTACTTAAGTCTCTACTGTATAACCTTTATTATACCTGTCAAATGAAGATTAAAAATCAGATTGAGAAATGTGATTCAATTATGGCGTATAATGTAAAAAATGAAAATTAGTTTTTATAAAAAATTATACAAAAATTATTGCCGTAATAATTCAAAATAGGAATTCTAATGTGTTGAAGAATATCTTAAGCAGAAATTTGTGCTACGAATTACAGGTGTAGTAATTTATTGATTAATTGATCGATTATATTTTTAGCTCACTTTGTAAAAGTCAGCTATTGGATTTGGGATGTCTGTCTGTAACTCTGTAGACTTTTTTAGATCACAAAAATCAGGCAAAAATGAATAAATTTGGGTCAAAATTGGCTTTAATAGATGCAAAATAGGGCTCAAATTGGGTAAAAAATGACTAAAAATGTGGCAAAATTGGTGAAAACTGACACAAAATCGGTTCACAAATGGTTAATATCAGGGCAAATATGAGTAAATTTTGCTGTCACGCGTCTTATTAATTAAACTAAAACACGATATAACACGCGCCTACATGTGTCTATAAGCACAATTTTTGATGTTCACTCGTCTACAGCTAAACTAAGAATGAATAAAAATAACCTAAACACTCACTGAAGTACTATTTATAACAATGTTTTAAAGTACATAAAATTTTTAGCGAAACAATAATAATTAAAAGTTTTGTATGTTTAAAAATAAAATCACAAAAATGATAAGCAACAATATAATAAGTATTTTTTGGCGTAAAAGGAATGCAGATATTTATTATTCCCTTGACTAATGTACATATCTACTCACTTAAAAAATATAAAAGTCAAAATGAGCGCATTACTAATGTTCATTCTTATTTTTATTTATAAAGAATATTCTGACTCTAATAAAATATATTTATAAAAATATCTTTGATTCTAACAAAATATATAGTTTCGAGTTATTTTAATTTTCGAATTATAAACAGCATAATCTTTTTATTTTGTGTGCACTAATACTAAGATGAACTCCATGCTACCACTGATTTAAGCGCATAATCTCCACTTAATACTAATGAAGCGTTCATTAGCTGAATGGTAATCGACTGCGACCGCATGTTGTCGGTTAAACCAAGTATTGAAAAAAATGCCACACCTATTGATCCAGCACTCACTAGTGTTATGTTTACTGTGAAATTAAATTTCATAATTATTTAATCATAATATTCGTTTTTTGGGCCGTTAATATTACACATATATTTAAATAAAAAATATTTTTAATGATTAATAGGATTTGCTTAAATATTAATAATCCGTGCGAAACACAGGCTGAAACAGTTACACATTAATATTACAAGATAACTAACTAACTTTAAACAACAACTAAATATTCTTATAGTTTGATTTAAGCTAATAAGTTCATTTAAACAATTACTTAATTTTATTCTTTGTCCAAAGTCTTCTAACATATCAAAATTAACTATTATAAAATACGCTCTGAATTCAATGGCTGAGTTAGAGCGGACATGCAGACAGAGTCAAATCCATAAGCTCGAATTCTCTCTGAGAAAGTGAGCTAATAATACATTAAATTATTTATGGGTGTCCTAGTTTTTAAAATAAAATCTCTGATAAAGTAATAAATTCTATAATCTATCACTTAAAATATAGTAATTTTTTTCCATTTATAAAATACACTTTTAATTTGAAAGCAATTAAAGTCAAATTACTTACTGACAGCCATTAATGGGTGATTCACGTAATACCGAAGTAATTCTTCCCCGCTTTCTGGTAATTTTCCCGGATAGTAACCACCAGTCATCGTTAAAAAATAATAGAACACATAAATTGTGTAAAATATCGAAAATACTGGCACTACTGTTAGACCGATACGAACTAATTTAGCAACAATTGATTCTCCCATTATTTATTATTTTTTTATTAATTTTTTTCAATTTAACGTGTTTGATAAGCTTTTAATTCTGATCTTGCTGCTAGAAAAGTTAATATGGAATGAAAATCAAAAGAAAACCGTTTTATGTTTTAAAAAGTGTAATGCTATGGCAAGCGATCCTTGAAATGATTATATGAGAAAAAAATATAAAACTATAAATTATAATAACGGTATAATAATAATAATAACAGTAATAATCTCTTGGTTTAGTATAGGATTTTAACTTTATTCAAAGAATTGTTTATCACAAAGCATTGTTTGCATTAACAATGGATTTTTGATGAGAAGTTTTCCTCGTGAATCAAACACATGACTAGAATACGAATATTAATGATTACCGCACTATTAATAAGCTAAAAGAGGAATTAGTTTGAATTTCGTGTCAATCATAAATAATATATACGTATTAAACAGAATTTTTAAAAAATTGAGTAAAAATTAAAATGAATAAGTTGAACCCATTTAAAACAAATTTTAGTTAAGGGAAAAAATCTGAATAATTTTTACTATATTGGACCTATTGTTGCAATATATGTACAGGTTCACACATTAAGACAATAAAAGACGGTAACGGATGTATAGACGTTAATGAGCTATCGTTGCATTGTATTCATAAAGTTATATGAAACAAAGATTGTTTTTGGTTTTCCAGTTTTGGTGGAAACTAGTATTGAAAAAGATTGAATGGCGTCACATCACACACCTACAACTTGGTAACCAGATAAATGGTTTTGCAATATGTATGTGCTAGTTTCAGGCAAAACTGGAAAACCAAAAACCAACTCTGGTCTGAAACATTCATCTATTATTGTAAAAGCATTATAATTACACAAAGTTAAAACAGTATAACTAGAGACGAAAAATTCCGGATAATTCTTATTTTTATAGGACATAGTTACAACTAATAAAATAAAGATGTGAACGAATCATATAAAAATAAGCATTTTGAGACCTATTTAATGTTCCTGAAAATCCTGAATTTTTTATTGAAAATCCAGATAACTCCTGCAAATCTATAATAATACTGAATTTATTTTAAAGGAAAAAACATTAGTTTTTCAATCTAAAACAACTTTAAACAAGTTTTACTTTATTTTCCTGAATAATCCTGATTTTTTTAATTTTTTCCCTTTTTCCATCCTGAATTTATAACGTTTTTAGTCCTGAATATTTCGTCTCTAAGTATAACCATGAAAATTAATGTTTTAATATAGGTTTGCCTTCAACGACCTTTAGAAAAACGCGCATCTGAACGTTGGCCTAAAATCTTAGAATTTATATCTGAAGTTTGTGTAATTTCATGTTATATGAAATTATATGTTTATTTATAAGATAAATTAATTCAATTAATAATTTGTTTTTTTAAACTTTTCAAGAGTAAACACATAAAGATAGATATTTTGTGGCGAACAAACCAGACATATTCGGTTGGTTAAATTAAAACAGATTTTATTAAAATATAAAATTAATTAAAAGTTCCGAAACTGATAAAACGCTAATTTTAAACGACGACTTAAATTATCATTTTTCTGTAAGGATACCTTAAAATTTTTGCATTACAGTGAAAAAACAGCTACAACAAAAAAAATCAGTTTAAACTCCATCTGGAAGATAATCGCGAAAACATTTGGTAAAAGTTTTTCTCGGCATCCTTAGATATCCTTCTAACTCTGATTGTCTACTAGCCATTCCATTAATGACAAGACTCGTGAGCTCCGAAAGCGAACGCAACACTAAAACTAGAACGATTATTATAAAGCGCTCACTTTGATATAAACATTTTTTAAGTGAAAAGATATGTGCATTATGGTTAATGATGAGATAAATCTCATTTTCAAAGCTTGAGCTTGATCATACTGAGATTAGGCTCAAAACTGGAAAAAATTGAGCTCAGCTTAGAAAATAAAATGTGCTTCTGAGCTTGAGCTTAGTTATATGTGAATAGGTTTGAGCTTGGCTGTGAGCTTAAGTTTCACAAAAAAAATTAAAAAATCAATATCCAATAGTGAAATCTAACTTACTTTAACTCAAAAAGTTGCCATTAAGCTTAAGTTTTTTTATTAATTTTTAAAAGCAAAAATATTAATTGATGCATGCTTAAATTAATTTCCGAGGTTGGTATCTTAGATGAACATATTAGCGATCATATGGTTGTGAATTATTAATTATTGACGCGCTAATTAAAGGAGAAACCCGAGTGTGTAGGTTGACAAACTTAAATTCAAATTAATACTATTTCCCATGTAGTCGTTATGAAAGTTATATTTTGTACAGTTCCAGCTGTATTAATAAGTATGGTATTCGTTAAGGAAGGGAAAACCTGTGTAGATCTCATCATAACTTTTACATCAAAGTTTAGAAATGTGTCCATCTGTTGAATGAACTAACCATTCTTCCAAAAGTAGTTTTTGTTGAAATAAGCTTTCTTATGATCGAAACACTATTTTTTATTAGCGTATAAATTATTGTAGTCATTAAAAATACAGAAATAATTAAATGTTAATTTTTGAGCAAGTAATTCCGCAGCCATTCCTATTATTAAATTTGGATTTTTGTCGAAAATATTAATTGAAATCAATAAATTCAGGTTCAGGATTCTGTTGAGTTGATTTCCAAAGTTAGGTTGAAAGCATATTGCAGATTTTTATTATAAATCTGTCCTAACTCTCTTTCAATTCCTTAAGCGGTGACTCCAATGTAAATAACCTGTGTCACAGTCTCATCCATATTTGATAATGAAACTATTTTTTGAAAAAAATAACGATAAAAGATTTAATTGAATACATTGAAACATTCATTTTGAAATGTTTAATTTCTGATAAAATAAGGATACAGATAAGAACATAGCTTTTTTAACGGAAAATCTTTTAAAATTTAAGTTTGCACAGCACAGCACTAAGAATGCTTATCATCTCTTGACTATTTGCAGGGTATTCAATAATGATTTCCCAAATAAATGTTTCGAACATTACACAATTACTTTAAAAACTGTTAGATGTTTTAAAGTTCTTTAAACCTAATTAATTTTCATATTTGGACTTATAAAATAATGTAAATAGTGATTAATTTTTATGAATTAATTTTTGTCTAAAATAAAAGTTAAATTTCATATTTAGATAGAGTCATATCAGGTTATCCGCAAAGCACTCATTCGAAAAATTCCTACACGGTCTGCATCCCTTCATACAATTATAATTATAATCTGCAATCCGCAGAGTGTATGTATCGGTTATCCTTAAATATTAAATTTAATAATTTTTGTGTGGTGTATAAATAAATAAATATTTTCTGCATAATGCAATATTTATTGGATGCTTTAGTATCATGAAAAACGAAAATATTTTATTTGTTAGAAAAGAATGATAAAATAAAACATATAAATTAGTGAATTAAATGTGTTCTATGACATTAGATAACTTTTTTGACATTTTTGTTTAAAATTATAAAAAGTTTTTGCCATGCAATTGCAAAATTGTAACTTTCATAAATTAAATAATGGCAATTAAGTTCATACGGTTTCGTATAATTCTTTCTCATCATATAATAATATAGATATGAATATTTAGAATAATTAGAAATCGGTTTAATATCGATTAGTTATTTGGCCAACCTTTTATTTAAGTTTTTAAAAAGTTTATACTACTTAAGTAAGAAACCTAGTGGAACTTCTAAAGGTGTGGCATTGAGTTATGGTGAATGTGCACTGTTTTATCTGATTATATATATTCTACCAGAATAGTAAGTCTCAGGCACAGATACAACCCTGTTATATCCTAACAAATGTCAGGTCACCCATTGTTAAAACATAGCGGAAACACTAAAGACTAAGAAGAAGAGGTTTGGCAATGAGTTTGTAGTTAATATGCACTGTTTTAACCAATTATTTTCTACGCCATAGTAGGTCTTAACAAGATTCGGAAGAATTGTGCACAACATCCAGTTTGCTACAGATGATTGCGTACACTGTCACAGACGGACGAACGAACGGGCATACAGACATTGTCAAATCCATATGCTCGCCTTTTTTTAAAAAAGTGAGATAAAATTTTCACTAATTCTCATTAGAAAAATTCGTTGCATCCTTCTCCACATACAAAAGTTTAATTATTAAAATTATTAAGAATAGGGTATAATTTAAATTATTTCGTTTTACAACAAATTATTCACATTTGCAGTGAACATAACAGTTGAGTGTTTCGATTGCTTTACAGCAATTATAATTTGAATAATTTAAATAATTTGCTGTAAAATGTGAATAATTAATAATTTGTTGTAAAACTAAATAATTTAAATTATAACCTATTATTAAAAATGTTAATGCACAACAAAATTAAATAAATTGTTATTGCAAACGGTGGTCAATGGCTTATAGAAAAATCCAGGCAATATCCAAATATCCTATTTCAAAAAAGATATGTTATTGTTAAGATTTAGTTAATTTTGTTGTGCATTAACATTTTTAAGAATAGGGTATAATTTTAATTATTTAGTTTTACAACAAATTATTCACATTTGCAGTGAACATAACAGTTAGACACTCGAGTTATTGTGTTATTATTTTTAAATAATGAAATTTTTAATTTCTAAAAATCTTATTTTTTGTATTCATATTACTTAAGGCGTAATTTTAATATTAAAGTTATAAAAATATTTTAAATAAGTGATTTAATAAAATAACGTAGTTTGAATTAGCATTTGAATTTTACAAAAATTTAAATATAATTATTTATAATGATTTATTAAAATTATTGTTGTAGTTTGTAGATATTTTTTAAAAAATATTGAGTCTAGTTAGAATTTTCAATAATTTTATAATGAATTTTTAATTAGTAATTTTAATGTTTTTGGTTAAATATTTCATTGAAATTTGAAATATTTTTTTAGCTCACTTTGAAAAAGTCAGCTATTGGATTTGGGATGTCCGTGTGTCTGTCTGTAGACTTTTTTAAGCTCACAAAAATCAGCCAAAAATGACCAAAATTGTGCCAAAAATGAGTCAAAATAGTCTCAAAAATGGCTTAAATA
>JAQIXJ010001267.1:0-22173 GCA_034700185.1 Phthiracarus laevigatus
TTTAAATTATTTGGCATAATATAAAATGATTGATTAATAAGATTGAGTCTTACTGGACAATAGTTGAAACAATGGTTAAAACTAATATGTGGTCGACGTTTTGCTATTTCTATTAATTTCCATAATGTTTCCGTTTTTATTTCTACGCACGCATTGATAATAAATGATTTGAATTGTTCACAATTTTCCAGTAAATTAGACATCTGATCGTATGATATTCTTGAATCCGACTGTTCAGTTGTAATATCCAAAATTTCTAATTTCTTTAATTTAGCGAATTCATTCATTGCTTTAATCGAATTTCTGTATTTAATAACTTTTAAATTCGGCAAATATTATAAAATAATGGTAGCGAGCGAACGAAGAGAGTCTTACGATGAGCGACCATGAACTATCTAAAATTTAAATAGCAAAGTCAGATATTTTGACCGTATCGAGCTTGTTTTCCTTATGAATTCTACAAGTTTATTAAGTGATTATTGTTGATTTTTAGTTGTTCTTTAATGAAAGAATTCAGCGAAATTATAAATCCACGTAATCAAATAAAAAAACATGTTTAAAACATATTTCAAAAAAATCGGTTAGCAAAGATCATTTTCGGTTATTTCGGTCAATGAATTCAAAATTCGGGGTTTCCGGTTAAAAAATTTGCCTTTTATATTTCATACTTAAAAGACGCATAAACTACTTTTACCGAAGTTTAAACCAATAAATATTTCTCTGTTAAAACCGATTTTTCACAGACCTATTTATTAGTATAAATAAAACAATTAATAAAAGTTTTAGTTTTCTATTCTTAAACATTACATGATTCAAATTAAAATTTTTAATACTTTTAAATTAATATAATTTTCTTGGTGTGTGTATACGTAGATTTAAATTGATTGGCATATCTAGTGAACAAAAACTGAGTCTTACTGGACAGTTGTTGAAACAATGACGGAAATTAATATACGGTCGGAGTTTTGCTATTTCTATTAATTTCCATATTGTTTTCATTTTGATTTGTATACACGAATTGAATATAAATGACTTGAATTGTTCACAGTTTTCCAATACATTAGATATCTGTTCGTCAGTTATTTCTGAAAATCGATCAGTTATCTCCAAAATTTTTATATTTCTTTAATTTAGCGAATTGATTCATTGCTTTATCCGAAACTTAAGCGTATTGTATACAGGATAGAGCATAAATATTGAGACAGGCGGAGCTTAATTACACGCATACAGTAAAGACTACTCAGAGTAAACACAATGAAAATGTATTCATGTATTTGTAATGTGCACTTACTGTATACGTGTAATTAAGCTCCGCCTGTCTCAATATTTATGCTATACCTAACTAATAACAGTTAAATTTGGCAAATATTCACTGATTTTAATAATAAATTCATCGTCAAAGTGTTTGAGATTTAAACGAGATAATTGTTTACATTTTTTGATAACTCCACTGTCAATGTTCCGAAATCAATTGACAATAATATAAAAATTAATATTTATTTGGTTTTAATTTTTATTTGAACATTTTTATATTGTGACCATTTTTCTTTAAGGTCTTTGTTAAAGTTAGGTCTTTTGCAAGCTTGAGTTACTGTAAATCTTTTAGTATAAGCAAAAAAAGTAATAGGTATTGTCTGTAATATTATTTATTTCAGAAAGTATTAGCTAAGAATATATTTGCTGTTCATGTTTAAAACATTTTTGACTTCAGTTAGTTATACTATTATTTAGCTCACTTTGAAAAAAGTCAGCTATTGGATTTGATGTTTCGAATCCGGCTGTCTGACTGTCTGCAGACTTTTTATCAGACATGTCATTCTTATGTTAATTTAGAGTTTTGGATTTTACTCTAATTAAGGGAGTTCACCAATTTTTTACTCTAATAAAAGAATTTTCACCCTTTTCTTATGCTATTTATGGGATTTTGTTTTTTACTCTAATAAATGGATTTGACACATTTCTTATGCTAATAAAGGGAAACTAAAGCCAAAAAGCAAGTCAAAAATGCGTGAAAATATGTAAAAACAACACCAAAATAAACATCAAAGTCAAAGTCATATGTCCTCTTTAGCTTAAAAATAGTGCAAGTACGGCTTATTTGAGTTATTGAAAATTATGCTATCTGTCATTATCTGTTATTACGTTTTCTGTCATTATCTGTCATTATTTGTAATTATCTGCCGTTATTTGTCGTTATCTGTGGTTATCGATCAAATCCAAGTGAACTGACATTATTATTTTAGGTATTTCATGTTTCATGTATTACTACTTTTGCAAAATTCAGATATATGTATTTGGGTATTGCGTCTGTCCGTCTGTTGTGCACTTTCTTATGTTAATTAATGGATTTTGTTATTTATTTTTATTGTAATGTCATTTTACATGATTTATTATGCTAATTTAAGGGATTTTCACATTTTTTTATTCATAAAGGGATTTTGATCTTTACTCTAATAAAGGGATTTTACCAATTTCTTATGTTAATTAAGAAATTTAATACGCATTATTATGTTAATTAAGGGATCTCACCATTTTCATATGTTGATAGACGGATTTTCAGTTCCTAAAGATCAAAAAATAGTGTCAAAATGAACAAATTATACTCGATATGGTCGTTAAAAGGGTAAAAATTGTGTCAAAAATAAAGAAAAATTAGGTCAAAATGAGCATAATACAACTTTATAATATAAAATACTGGGAGCGATTGGATATAGTGAGCGAGCGACCTTATGCTTACTGAACTTAACTTTACAATGTCAGATAGTATGACCGTATCGATCTTGTTTTATTTTTATTGCCACTTAAAAGTTTAGGTTTACAAAAGAATTTATGTTGTTTTATTAATTTTTATTTAAGCATAACAATTATTTTTAATTTTTTATTATATTATCAGCATTGTTGGGAAAACGTTAATTTAATTAAATTATACTAGATATAAACCCGCTTCGCGTAACAATAACATTTATATGCCCGTATAACCTGTTATATTGTTTATATTAACTGTCTTTTTGTTTTATTATTGCATTTTACGCTTTACTATTAAGCGCAATACAACAATAGGTTAAAAGTTTTTATTTATTGTTAGTTAACGTTCGTAAAAAAACTAATTTTGATATTGTAGGAGAATGTGACGGAGAGAAAAAGATTGTTCTTTTACTATATAATATTATACACTTATCGTTGGTTTACATGTTTCGAAAATTTAGTCAAATTAGTGTTTTAATAGTAAATATAAAAGTAAAGAAATGAATTAAAGTTTTAATATTAGATTTGTTAAGTAGTTTTGATACTTTTAATTTATTAATTTCAATCCATTGGTGTGTGTATACGCAGATTTAAATTGTTTGGCATAACAAGTGGCTGATTAATTAGGAGTATTACGGGACAATAATTGATAGAATGGTTAAAATTAATATGCGGTCGAAGTTTTGCCATTTCTATTAAAGTCGATATTGTTTTCATTTTGATTTGTGTACACGAATTCAATATAAATGACTTAAATTGTTCACAATTTTCCATCACATTAGACATGTATTCGTGAGTTATATGTGAAAAATCATTAGATGTAATTTCCAAAACTTCTAATTTCTTTAATTTAGAGAATTCATACATTGCTTTATCAGAAATTTCATTGTGTTTGTATTCAATAACTGTTAAATTCGGCAAATATTCGCTGATTTTGTCAACAAATTTATCGTCAATGTATTTGAGTTTTAAACGCAATAATTGTTTACAATTTTTGATTAACTCCACTGTCAATGATCCGAATTTTAATGCAGTTAATTCAATGATTTCAATTCAGTGAACAGATTAATAGAATTTAGTAATTCATTATAATCGTAATGTTTAAAGTGAATACCGTAATCTTTAATGTGAATAGCCATTACAGATAATCCAAAATATTTTAGTTTACTATTAATCGCTAATCGTTTCAAACCATCAGTAATACCTTCTAAATCGTATTCAGAATGTCTTAACTTTAATGAAAAACTTCTTAAACTCTTAATATGCGATACTTGTGCCATAAAATCGCGACTATCATTGTAATTTATCATTAGATGTAATAACTTAATCGAAATATCATAGCTCCTTATAAATTTATTCACTCTACTGATGTCGTCTTTTTCTATGATAATATTTCTGGCTTCACGCAATTTTGGTACTAAAACAATGTCATTTGTGATGTCAATGAAATCTTTTAATCCAATATTATTAATTGACATAACATTAGGACAATAGCCAAGTAATTTCTTATAATCTAATTGTTGTCTCTCATGAAAACTGATTAGTGTCAAAGTCTGTCCAAATTTATTACCAAACTCTTCTAAAATATCATTTGGTAATTCTCTATCACTGTAGACATTTGTTTGAAACGACACCAAAGCATTACAATTATCATTGATAATGCGCATCAACTCTTCCAATGGCATAAACGAATGATGCTTAACAATTATACAATTAATAATTGGACATTTCTTCAAAATCTTTTCAAAAGTATTTATATTTTTATCGATATAAGACCATTCGCCTGATGATGTAATCGAATTAAATGGTAGCGAATCCCTCGTCTCATTATCATCCAATGCTAGTGATTCCAACACGTATTGCTTATTGAATATCAATCGCTTCCATAACTTCGAAACGCATTCAAGTCGTATTTTCTCCTCAAATGACAAGTATTGTAAAATCTCAGCAATTAAATCATCGCTAAATCTCTCAAAACAGTTACGATTATAACCACACACCATATCGTAACCCATTTTATAATAGTCGTAATTTGCTGAAGGATTTCAATGTGGAGATGCGGGCGAATAACTTGGACTCGTTAGTGCATATTCTGGTGAAACTGGACAATAACGTGGACTCGTAACGCAATACGATGGAGATTGAGGAGAATACGTTGGAGATGGACAATAGGATGGAGACAAGAGGAGAATACGTTGGAGATGGTTTACAATTACTCATAACACTATATTTAACTTATAATTTAATGCTATATTATTCTAAGCTTACAAGTTATTAAAAAAATTCCGTCACTAATAGTAGTCATGTTAAGTAATCACTAGTTTGTTATATACCCAAAATTTCAACGCTATATTAAACAACCTAATTAATCGCATCGTGTTTGCACTTTAATAATTAGTTTATAAAACTTTTGATCACAGAGTTTAATTTTTAATTTGCAAAAACAAACGCAAATACACAGTGCAAACTTAATTCATAAAAATACTTGAATAATTAGTAATATTTTAATGATCGGAACTAATGAATCATATGTATACACCGACGCAATTAATAAATATTTGAGTGTTTTTAATTTTTTATATTAAAAGTTATGTCAAATTCAATACTTTTTGAATATACTTTCGCAGACTATTGACACATAATGCATATAAAAAAATTAAAAACGCTCAAATGCTTATTGATTGCTGCGTGTATATGATCATTTTCCTATTCATTAATAAGCATTTTATTAATAAACAAAATTAAGTGCGCAAACTATTTACAATAGCAAACAATAACTATATATTTTTTGGCGGATAATATTGTCATGAGTTAAGTATTTTTATAAATCCAGAACATATGTGAAAGAGTATGTGAAAAGGGGGATACTATGAATTTAAAAAATTGAAATTTTCTTTGGCTTTTATGTAAATTTTACTAAAGTTAAATAAATTTTGTTAAACCTTTAAAGACAGAATTTTATACAAAATCAACTTTTAATAAAATGAAGTTTAGAAAACATCTTGAGTTAAAAATTCTGTATGACATCAATTAGAATTTATAAGCCATACTAAAATTTAATAGTTCAAGTTATAAATAAACAGGTCGGGTCTTTGAGGGTCCCTTAAGAAAATCCGGACATGAATTTGGGACTCAGAAGTCGTTTTCGCACCTGAACCTTAATTTTTTCAAGGACTCGGATCAGGTCCAGGTCTTTGAAACATTATTAGTAATGCATTTTTTTTGCATAAATTAATTCCTGTTTAACATCTATACTTTTATGACTCATATATATTCATTGGTTATATGTGTTTGAGCTGAAGGCAAAAATTTTTTCAATGTATTTAATATTAAAACTTATTTAAAAACTTACATTTTATGCATTTTACATTTTCATATAAGTCCCAAGTCCCAACTTATAGAAACTCGAACCTGATCCTGATCGGACCTGGACTCAACTTGACAGAACCAGGACCTGGAATTTTTAAATTTTTAAGGACTTGGACTCGAACCTGAACATTAAAAGACCTCTATTCCCGAGGTCCCAAAAGTCCTAAAGCGCGAATTTGTTCATCTAAACTTTTATTTGTGTAACAATCAAAAATAGATCTTAGTTTTTCCAAAAAACATTAAAGTTTTGTTATTTTTTATTCCGAATTATTTTCATTGTGATCTCAAATATAAACAGAAACAAGAATGACACATTAAAGAGAGCTTAGTTTTACATACATTTAACTAACATGTTATTTCTTAACCTCATTCTATAGATCCCTTTATTAATGTAAGAATCATTAGTAATCTCTTCATAAATATAAGAATGCAAACACCTAAACGGACATGCATTGTCAAAACCATAAGCTCGACTTTTTCTTTTGAAAGTGAGCTAAATAATTTTTATAATACAATGTGTAATGTGGTTTAATTCAAAGTAATTTAGTGATATGCCATTTAACGGTATATTCACTAATGTTTTATTATCTGATAGATCAACAAGAGGTACTTATACTTCCTTAATGACTTCTCTACAGTTTCTCCTTGTTTTGTACATTTTTAGCTCACTTTGATTAGACAATGGCGAGCTTATGGATTCAACAATCGCTATCTGGCAGTCTACCCGTCCATACGTTAGCAGTCTTATATTAATAATGGGATTTTATCTATTCTTGTAATAATAATGAGTTGACACTTTGACATCTTGGCTTTAAAGTTCGTTTATGTGTGGGATTAGTATGCATAATCCGATGATTAAGTGAGTTCTATATGATTGTGTTGTGAATTGTTTATTTACTGAATACATATTATAATCTAAATTAATATTTATATAATAAAAAAATTATTACAGTTAATAGTTTACGAAAATTCATTAAAGGAATATAATGTTTTAACAACGGTAAATAATTAGATTTCAAAATAATTTTTATTGGTTTGGTTTGAAAATACAAATATTTGAGTTGACAACAGTTTTATTATAATTAATTATAAACGTAAGATAGTATAGATTTTTAACGTAGTCTGAATCACATTTGACTTTAAGCGTCATTTCTGTTTATATGATAAGAATGATCGAAGTATTCAATTAATTAATAATAGTAATAATAATTGACTTTATATTAAACCGTAAATTATTTTCAAATTATGTGGTAAATCAAATGATGAAATTATATCATAGTTTTTTGCAACACATTTGCAAAAAAATGTGTACAAAATTAATCCGAGCTCTTCTTTTTGCGATTTTAATCATCACACGTATAGTTTGTTTGGTTATTTGCGGACAATAATCAACTCTAAATGAACAAAATTGTGCACATTTTTCGATTACATTACAAATAGCAGTGTCAGAGATTTAGGAATTATAACAACACATATTCAATTCAATAACTACTAAATGCTCTAAATTTGACAAATAATTAAGTGTTTCGCTTGCTATATCGTTCGACGCTATTTTCTCTGAATTGCCTAAAATTCTTAAGCACTTTAGAAATATATGCCATCGAGAGTATTGGAAATAGAAATAGAAATTGACTGGCTTTTATATAGAAAGCGCTTGCAATTTAATTTCTAAAATTAATAGAACTTGTAATTTATACACTGAAATATCCAAATATTCAAGTTCTATCATATTTAAGTGTTCAAACGAAAGAACATCTTTTGAATATTCCTCTTCGAACGCTTTCGAAAATAATTTATTTCTGAGATTTGTAATTGATTTACAAACATACCCTTCTCTTGAAATTGACATTCCAATACATGATAATAACTTAATCTATCATACAAAAAATCTATTAATTATAATATAAAATATCTTTGAAAATACTAAAAAAAGTTTGTCTTAAAGTTTTTATAAAAAAACCTCATTCAAAACTTTAATAAATAAATTTGAATTATTCAAAAAAATATATAATTACACAAATTATCTTCTTTTTTGTTTGCATATTTCACTTATAGTTTGACATTGTTTTCAATTTTAAATTGTTAAAGGGATGAGGGAAGTTTTTCTAACCATTAATTTAACATTACGTGCGCATCACATCAAAAATGGATAAAATTAGACAAATATGATATAAGTTCGGGTTAAAAATTAAGTAGCATATGCTGCTTTTGGTAATATTTATTAGTGGAATATCAGGCTCGAAATAGTCAAAAACTCTGGTTAAAACTTCAAAAATCAGGTTAAAACAACAAAATATTAGTCAAAACTTAAGTGGCAACTGCCGCTAATGAACGTTAAATAAAGTGATTGACCTGGACTTCATCGGCAGCTGCCACTTATTTCAATAGTTTATTATAGAACGCGGATTACTGTGTAATATTCCTTTTTTACTATACAACTTATAACAGAATTTCCAAATAAAGTAATTTAAATTATTGGTAGCCAGTGAACGGAAAAAGCGTGTGACAATAAATAAATGAAACTAACTTTGCAAAGTCAGGATATTACAAAGAATCGTATATTATTTATTTTTATTTCTTTAAAATTATAACTATCATCACTCGTACTTCGATGGTATAATTAAAACAATTTTATCTTTGGAAATCATTATATTGCTTAAATTAAAGTAAATTAACGCTTGTAATGAAATTAGTATTCTTAATTCATTAAGATTTTTGTTTGTTAGCCTAAAAATCGAAAAATTGACGCTTAAATCCGATGTATTTGTCCCCTCCCATTGAATTTTTTATTTTGTAACCGAAATGAAACCCTTTCAATAGCTTTAAAGTCGGAGATACACTGCTGTCCTGTATATATAAATAAACTAGAAATTCAGCCCGTTTCGGCGGGCGCCAATAGGTTCATTTTCACAAAAATAATTCTACTTGAAAGAACTCAAACTCTACCCATCAATATGACCCAACTCAACCAGATATAACTTTAACCAGACCAATCTTCACCCTGATCTAACTTTAACCTAACCCAACTTTAATGGAAACAAAATAACTTTTTTTACTAGTTTATCAATTTAATTTTTGAAACTGTAACTGAATTTATTTTGATCAAGATTATATGTAGTTCAAGATTATATGTAAATTATATGCCTTTTATTTAACGGTTAGAATAATGAACTTTGTTTTATCATAAATAGTTTGAACGTTGTATATTATCTACTTATAAGAAAATTATCGCTCGCTTTTATATTCTTGCTCACGCTATATGATGTAATTTTCTCACTTATGTTTTTTACTATTTGTTGAAAGCAGATGAAATTGTTGACAAATCACTTTATCAAGCGTCAAATAAAAAATATAGCATTATATGGACAAACCAATAACAAAAATAAAAGTGTTAAATATAACATCTATAGAATAATACGCAATTAGACTGAAAGATTAACAAATGAACAGACTTGTAAACAGACATATTGGCTCACTGATAGACTGGCAGATTCTTAGATTAACAGATTCACAGACTTACAGACACAGTCTGACAATGGTAGCAACCCAAAAAATAGGACAATTTCCAGTCAGATAAAAAATTAAATTGTTAACGTACCTCAATTATAAACGCCATTTCTGTTTTTGTAAAGCAAAATAAAACTTAATTATAAATGTAAAACGTTTATAAAAGTGTATGTCTTATTAAGGCATAAACTTTAAATTTAATAAAAAACCACTTTTTCGTACATTATGCATTTCTTTTTACCTGAGTTATCTTTTTTAAGGAAACTTACAAACTTCGATAATAATAGTCAGAGACAAAAATCAGCAACAGTGCAATTACACTAAAGAAATAAACATTTTTTAATTAAGCTTTGAATAAAGAAATTTTAATAAAATTTACAGTTTATGTACAAATTAACTAAACCTGATAAATTATTTACTCTTTTTTAAACATTTATATACTTAAAAATAATATGTTGGTTGCAAAAAACCAACATACGGGTTCCTGTTTTCTAATCAAATATGTACAATAGATTAGTTTATTATAATTGCCCTTTCTTTTTGTTTAAAGAACTAGTTATTTGTTGTTTATAATTTTGAAAAACAATGAGAAAAATGATTTTAAAAATCAAAAAAATTAAAATAAAAAGTTAAAAACAATCTTTTTTAAAAACAAAAGTGAAAAAATTTAAAATCTTAAAATCATTAGTTTCATCAGACGAACATACAGGCAAAAAGTCTATATAGTTCTGACATAAGATTTGTAAAAGTTAATTGCTGAGTTTTACAATGTTAGCTAAATAGGTAAAATATACTAAAATATTTTGTTTATTTCATCTTAAGAAGCGCCCATTTTTATCTTAATTTTGCATCTTTAAACCAGAAATAAGCCATTGTTGACCCGATTAATGCCTAGATTTCCCAATTCTTTGACCATTTATGTTCCAATTTTTACCCTATCTGTCTTAGAAGAACCGAACTATCAGCTGATTAGTCAAATAACTTTTGAAAAGAGTTAATTTTACTTTATTTATAAAATAAATCATTTAAAATTTATTTTGATAATACGAAAAAAATCCCTTAATTAATATATAAATGTGCACACCAGACGGACATAATGATAACCAAAGCACCTAATTCCATATATTTGAAATTTGTAGCCAAATAAGTGATTAAAATATAATTAAATCAAGTTTTTAGATTTTATGTTATCTTACAACTTAATTGAATTAAAAATAATTGGTAAATTAAAAAATCCTTGTAAAAACGGTAATTATTCCTTTTTTTAGTTTATCACAAACATTTTCACTTAAATAACAGCTTACACAAACATTTGTTGGTATTTATTGAAATAATTAAGAAATTTATTTTTATCAATATAACATTATATTATGTAAAATCTGATGCCAATAAAGAGAATTTTAGTTTAATAGTATTCTTAAAAATATACTTTTCATAAAGTGAACAGCTTGATTACAAACTAATTATATCTTTAAAATTAATTTATTTTATTTTCACTAAGTTACATGAGTAAAAGTAATGTTTAAAATTAAAATATAAAATATTTATTGTTCAATTATATGTATTCAAGAAAGTTTCTTAGCTTGAACAGTTTCAACTTTTAATCTTGTTTAAGCACTTTTGAATTGATATGTTATTATTAATATAAATAGTAAAATGTTTAAATTAATCTCACATATGAGATTTGACAACTTAAATGGGAAGTCAAATTCAAATAAACGTGTAAAAGTTTTACGTATGATTTATGAAAGATTTTAAAATAAAGATGAAGATGAAGAATATGTAGCGGTGGAATATTTAGATGGATACAAGAAGCGTGGCATCCCATTGCTGACACTACACCCAATTTTCTACAAGATAACAAGTAAGACACTTGATTCCGAAATTCGAAGCGCTTGGATATGAATAGGGAGCCAAACCGCTCACTACATTATACTTACCTGTATTTTTGAGTGCACGAATCAATGCCCATTGATTTCCCATACTATGGCAAAGAATAGATTGCCGTCCATATATTATTTTAAAGTTTTGTTCAATAATAGCTGGCTTTTCATTTACGACATAGGAATACATGCTATAGTTTTGTTCCCTTTTTGGTCAAGCCGCTTCAAAATAAAAAGCAACGCCATTACCGAAATCAGAATCATCGTTATAGCCTTAGAGGTCACTTCCACGTTGTCTGGTTCGGACATACCACTAGTATGCCATACTGCTACGCGTATTCATAAAATCAAGATTTGAATATTAACTTATTTTCAATTGAAGTGAATCCCGACAGCCAATACATAATACCAACTTAATTTCAGTTTAATGATTTTTGAAGTATATTTTAATAAGTATACCGCAAAAATCACTTTACACTTAAGTTGTTGGTTTTTATGCGAATAATAATTTTGAAGTAATACAAAAACAAGAAGGAACATTAAAGTGTACGCTTCTTTAATTATACTTTTTTTATTTATTAGATAGGTTAAATAATTCAGAGTTAAATGGTAACCATAAGTTCACGTATTCCAATTAAATTCAAATAATGTTATAAACAGTACTTCAGCGAGTGTTTTGCCCATTTTTATTTATATCAGTTCCACTGTGGGTGATATAACAACAAATTGGTGTTATAGAAACATTTAGACGTGTTCCATAAAGTGACAAATCAAAAAAAGTAAATGCAAACTGAATTATAAAACAAGTTATAATAAATATTTTAAATTCTTTATAAATAAGCATAGGAACAACAATCAAAATAACTAATTTATTAAAATAAGCAATTTTATTGTCAAGAAATCTTAAGATTATGTTATTTCATTTAATGCCTTTTGATGTTTTTCTTCATTTCCAATAATACTAGCTAAATTTGTTTAAAGTTGATCATTTTATAAGTTTCCTCTCAATTAAGTTTGATAATAATGCTAATACAGATGAAATTAAAATGTTAAATAATCCACATTTTTGATTAATGTAACTTCTTTTCTATTTGTTGGTAACCATTTTTGTGTTATAAATTTTGTAAAATATTTTTAATTATTTTTTTTGTTTTTCATAGTTAAATCTTGATAAAGGTATTTTCCAATTGATCTTTTTGTGATATTTCAACAATTGCTTTAATAACATAGTTATTTATTTATGAATTTGTTTTTTGTTTATTTTTGCATACTGAATGAGATCTTTTTGACAACACATTCAAATATGTTTTAATGTTAAATTTTCTAATTTGATTCCTTTAGATAAACCGATTTTGGCTGTTAATTTGTTTAAAAGTTTGATCTGACTTTTCAAAAACATGGAGTAGTTTGTCCAAGATCTAAATATTAGTAACTGTAAGGTATAACTTTTGTAGCATTTTTATGTGAATCAATCGTAAAGTGTATATATCTCGCATATATTTTGATTTTGGAAAAAAATTTTGCACAATAATAATAATTGCAATGTTTCTATGATGAGAAAATATTGTAAACAAGTCATTAATTAATAAATCCTTTGAAGTGATATTCATATTATTATACAATTTTATTAAATTATTAAATTTTTAACTCAAACTTTGAATATAATTCTTGTAAATAAGATACATTTTAGTATTGGGGTCTTATTTACTATTTCAAAAGATGAAATCTTTTGTCTCGAACAATACAAAATTGTTTTTAACTTTGTTTCAAAAAGATCTTTAGTTTAAATGATTTATATTTTGTAAAAAAAGTTGAGTTTAATATTTTGGATTATGAAGACTCGCAATAAATTTTAATAAAGAAATAAATATACTTTAGATTGATTGGCCAAAAACTTATATAGATTGCCTTTGTCTAATAGGAAAAATTTAAATTTATAAACATTTACAGTTTTAACATTGCATAACGTTAGACTTTAGGAAATTGAAAAATCTTAGTTTTTATGTCTCTATACTTCTTTTCTGGTATATACTTCATTTCCCTAACGATTTTATAATTTTTTGCCTTATCACTACCTATATTAAAATGTAAAAATGAGTAGAGTATCAAACATGGATAGGATATGTATCATTACGTAAACTGCAATTGTACAAAAACGATAGTTTAGATTGTTTAAAAGTTTTGCCTTATTACTACCTATATAAAAATGTATAAATGAGTAGAGTATCAAACATGGATAGTAAATTTGTCTGTACGAAAATTGGTTTTGTACAAAAACGATAGTTTAGATTTTTTTAAAATTTTGTCTAATTACTACCTATATAATAATGTACAAATCAGACACTAACACACTAACGAACTAAACATGGAGTTCATGACTCCAATACTGAACCAGCGGTCACACTTTTATCGCGCTTATACGGGTTTAGGGTTATCGGCCTTCGCTCCTGAATGCGTTGATCTATCGGCGCACAGTCTGGCTTACTTAACATTCCTATAATTGTGAATATGTCTGATGAAAATGGAATGATTCGGAAAACTACAAAACAATTAAAGTAAACTATTAAAGTCTTAGCTATTATATCGCGCTCACAGCTTGTATCGCTGTAACCTCTCACTACACTTGGCTAGTATCGCCAATTCAGCACTTGTATCGTGCAATTTAGTAAAATTTATTAACTAACTTTATACAGAATAGAATATGGTATAAGACTTGGATTAGTATATCAATAATCAGATGAAAAATAACATAAAATGTATGTAAATTAATTGAATTTATTATATATCGAAAACTAATTTATTTATTTTCTTGGACATTTCATTTATTTAACAATTTTTATTAGATTATAGCAAAATTGATATTTCAATACAATAAGTTTAGAATGAACTCTTTTTTTTTGTTTTCATTAAATAACTTTATAGTTGTTAATATTGTTTCAATTAGCTTACTATTTATTTAAGTTATCGAGCCATAGATGTACCAGAATAACCAACTCTAACAACCTCTTATCCGAAAATATCCGTATACATTAACAAATACATTCTAAACCTATCAACTTGTTTTTATCGGATTCATAATCCACAAACAGTGCACTTTTGTGTTTTGTTAGTGAATTACGTTAACTCGAGGTATTAAGGTAACAAATTGGACAAAAAAATTAGAGAATCAGAATCACATGACTCAAATGCCTACTTAAAAGTTATATTCAAAAAATTTAATTATATGTTTTGGACAACACATTGTAATCAACCTCAAATAAGAACTTAGTTTAATTCCAACATGTGGAAAATGGTAACAGATAGATAGAATATGCAAGTTTGGAAACGCTTACTAGGTATTTGATAGTTTAAATTTGGGAACTCATATTTAACTGATTGTTTATACACAACTATAGTTCTTTTGAGTTTTGAATGAGGATTGTGTTACTCATTGTTTTAAGGTGCCAAAGTGTACTAAGAAACATTGAGGTCAGAAACAAATAACGGCACTCCCTACTCAAGGGATATCTGGAAAAGTACTTATAACCTTTTTTGCGTGTATAAAATACGTGCTAAGTTCAATGGTCGAGCTAGTACGGACTCTTAAAATACGGTAGGACAGACTTAGATACTTAAATTCTTAGTCTTGGATTTGTCTATACAGAATAAGCTAAAAAAATTTGAAAGAATTATTATGAACTGTTTAACTATATTAAAAGCAAGATTTATAAATAAGAAATTAAAATACAATAACAGTTAAATGGACAACTGCTTACCAAAGAGCAAAATTCTAGCTTTTTGGAGCCTTTTTATTTAGTAAATTAATTTTTATTCTTTTGGAATATTATAAAATCTATCTTAATTTATTATTATTTCAATAAAATTATTATATTTAAATGATAAAATAAATTTTAATTTAATCTTGAATAGAAACAAAAGGTTATATATTTTTTTTTATAGTAAATACTTTACAAATAAACAAGGAAACACATTAAGCTTTGTAAAACTCATAACTAACTAAGAAGATAAAAGAAAAATTTAAATAAAAAATGTTAAAAATAAAAATTTGCAAATAAAATAAATTTTAACTTTTAAATCGACATGAAATGCAAATTAAATGAAAATATACTAAAAAATCAAAATTTAAATACAATTTGTTATGGATAAAAATTAAAACTCAAAAATTAAATGTAATTTCGTATAACCTGAAATTAAAATGCAAATAAAACTTTTCATTTTCAGTCGTTTTTATCTGACTTTGCAAAATTCAGTTAAATGAATTTGGGTTTTCTGTCTTTCTGGTGCGCACACTCTTATTCTACTTAAGGGATTTTACCTTTAAATATGCATATAAAAAATCAGAAATGGTAAGGAACATTAGTTTTGGACAAAGAATATGTCAACGAAAATTTATTCGACATAAAGACATAATGTGAAGTTTAAAATTAATGAATTTGATAAATCATTACTAGAGATAAGGATTTGCCTCAGTTATTAAGTGAGAAAGAAGAGAGTTTGGCAGAGTATAAACTGATAACTGATGACAAAGAGTTAGCGGTAGCAAAAAAGGTTAGGCAGAAAAAAATTAAATATAAAAATACTCAGAGTACACATAAAAACAAAATCAAATAAAACAAAAATAAACAAAATAGTTCACAAGAACCGACTTTTTAATATTGAAAACAAAGTTTATAGTAGATCTGTTAGGCTTCTAAATCCCAATTCAAGGTTTAAAGGTTTTGTCTTATAATATTTATCATTACCCAAACATTTTAATTATATTTTTTTCAAATTTTAATTTTCATCCTTATTTTTGTAAATCAATTTTAACTCATTTTCTAGATAATGCATTAAATGTCATTACGAAAAACCTCTTAGTCAAGACAGTCAAAAAATCTTTAAAACTGTATTAAAATTGAAAAAAATCAAAAAATCAATAAAATTTAAAGTTTAGAAAATTATCAACAAAAAAAGCCTACATCCATACTCAAAAACATACATGTGAATTATCAAACCTAATAGCTAGACTTTCGAAAAGAGATCTGTAAAGGTTAACATTGTTAATTTATTCTTTGTGAAACGAATGGATAAAAAGCTTGAAAACTAAAGTCAATATAACAGCTATTAGCTGGAATTTTAAATAAAAAGTAGTTAAAACAAGAACCACATATTCATAGAGAGTACACTTTTAATAGGTTTATGCATTCTTATGTTACAAATATATTAGTTTTCTAGTCTAGATGACAATATGACAAATTTCTTTATTATAGTAAGAATGAGAAATTTCTATATTGTAAACATATGACTGCCGACTCACAGACAGACTGACAGACGGACTGACATTGTCTAAACTATCAGCTCTTCTTTTTAAAAAGTGAGCTTAAAATTAGTTTATTTGTATACAAACTATTAAAACTAGTTTTTAGTTCAGTTAACCTATTACCATTTATGTTAATGTAAAAATCATTTTTAACAAAGTTTGCGGTAATTAATGTTGGTAATAGTTTCTATTCCTATTAAAATTCTACAAAAAAACATCAAAACAAACTAAAATACTTTATCAAAAGTGAACGATTTCATTTTGTTTTTTATAAATGATGATTATAATATTTATTAGCTCTCTTTTTGAAAGCCAAATTATGATTTTGACATGTCTGTCTATTTGGATGTCTGTAGACTGTTTTTTTATCACAAAAATCTGGCAAAAATGAGCAAAATTGGGTCAAAATTGGCTTTAATAGGGAAAAAATTGGGCTAAAACTGGCTTAAAAATGAATCAAAATTGGTCAAAACTGAAACAAAATTGTGATGAAAATAGTAAAAATCGGGGCAAAGATGAATACATTTTGCTGTCTTGTATCTAATTAATAAAACAAAATCACGTAATAACACACGCATATATGTATCTATAAGGACAATTTTTGATGAAATCTCGTCGAAAACTAAACTAATAATGAAACTAGAATGAACATTAGAAATTTTCTCACTTTGAGTACAAATCTATTGTTTGCTTACATTATTGATTTCTTTTTTAAATAAATAAAACTTTTTAATTGTCATTGTTTCGCTAAATATTTTTTGTACTTTAATAGATTGTTATAAATACTACTTCAGCGAGTGTTTAGAATATTTTTGATCATTCTTAGTTTTGGTGTCGACGAGATAAAATCAAAACTGCTCCTATAGACCCAATTAGGTCTTATTAATATAATTAGTAAGACGTTTGACACCAATGTTTACTCATAATTACACCGATATTAACCAATTGTAACCTGATTTTGTGTCAGTTTACCTAAGTTTCTCCATAATTTAGTAATTCTTGACATAATTTAAGCCATGTTTTACTAAGAATAAAACCAATTTTGACTGAATTTTGACCTAAACTTTACAATATTTCGACCTAGTTTTTACCCAATTTAAGCCTAATTTTATCAGATAAAAGTCTAGACATTCAGACAGACAGACAGACAGATATAAAGAAATGTCAACTCCAATAGATAGACTTTTTCAAAGTTAGCTAATAAATTAAAAAAAGTTGTAATACATTGTTGTGAAAAATACTGTTTCCCTTACAAAGTCAATGTTCACTATCTGAAATCTAAATCTCAATGAGCAATATTTTAGATAACACTTTCTCAAGTAATTTTGCAACAATATAAATAAGAATGTATTAAAAACTTTTACAATATTTTTATTTATAACTTACATTGACAAACTTTAATGACAATGTTGTCAAATTATATAAAATTGTTAGAATTGTAAAAATAAAAAAAATTTAAAAAATCAATAATTAGAGTAAAGATAAAAATCCCTCAATTAAATCCCCTAACATAAGAGTGCGCATAGACAGACAGATAAACAGACAGAATAGTCAAATCCATATTATTGACAAATTTGCGAAGTTAGAAAAAAAATCTACGTACAATGGACTTGTGCTGTTAAAGACAGCGAACATCAACTAGTTTTAATAGAAAATAAAAATTATCTAACATTGTAGTTTAATTAAAAAAAATAAAAAGCGCGAATTAACAATGAAAGTTCTATTAAGCTTGAAATTTTATATATTAGTTACAATTAAATTGAAAATATAACAAACATTCAAAACTTGCCAAAATATCCACACATCGTTTTATAAGTTGTTTACAATATTAAACTTTTATTAAAAATTTTTGTTTAAAAATTTTAAAGTTTTACTATTATAATCATGAACTGAAGCTACCTTCATCTCCACAATACCCACATCCAGACAGACATACAAAGAATATCTAATCGATGACTTTATCGTGAGAAAAAAATCTCTTTTGATTTTAAAAAAGAATCTATCCACCCCTAATTTTGCCTATTTATGGCATTTTAAACTTAATTTTGGCTATTAAAAATAACAACCCGGAGTTATTACGAACAAACCAAATTTTCAACTAGTTTTTGTCAGTTTAACCAATTTATTACCCGTTTTAATCAAACTTAAAGTAATATAGGTATTTATATTACTTCTTATATCTATAAAGTGTAATGCTTCTATTGGATGCAGTATAAATTAAAAGACGTGAATTTTTTACCAAATATAAAAAAGTTATTTTTCTTGCTTTAAATATTTTAAATTTATTAGATTTGCCTGTTATTTCTCAAATTTACAATAAGAATATATAATAGCTACCACAATCTGTGCCCACAGACGGCAATGGTTGCGCACTAATTGTCGTTCCGTTCCGAAACTCCTATATAAGCGCTTTGCGCTCATTGTTTGCTCTCTCTCTCGCCTTTGTTTTCTTTTCTATAACGTATTATTACGTATTTTCGTGTGTTGTCGACCTTTAGTCGACTTAATATTATTAACGTCTTTTTCGCAATTTTTAATAAACGTATTTTTTCGTATATAATTCGTTTTTATTTACGTTATTGGGTTCCGACCAGTTATCGATTATCCGTTGTTAAACGCTGACACGATAAGTGAGCGCGAAACGCTTCCCAACGATAAGTTTTCACGCTCAAAGGTTTTCACGCTTCTAGACGTCACGTGGGCTTATTGGTGTTGCGCGCTGGATCCGGGGACGTGGGAATTGACCAGTTTCGTGACGCCATACGGACAATTTGAGTGGCTGGTGCTCGCGATGGGTCTCAGGAATGCGAGTTCTGTGTTTCAGCGTATTTTGCGCAAAATTCTAAAGAAATTTGAAGATCGAGGTGTTGAGAAGTATCAGGACGACATACTTCTACACTCCGAGAACGATGAAGAACACCGACAACTCCTAATCGATGTCTTCCGCACTTTAGTCGAGGAGGGGATACGTCTACGAAGAGAAAAATGTCGGTTCTTCGTCACAGAAATCGAATTTTTGGGGCACGTGGTCTCTGCAGGAGAGGTACGCCCATCACCATCAAAGACAAAAGCCGTAAGTGAATTCCCGATTTTTGATTCGGTAAAACAGGTTCAAGAGTTCGTGGGTTTGGCCAACTTCTACCGAGATTTCGTAAATAACTTCAGCTCTATCGCGGCTCCCTTGACTTCATTAACGAAGAAAGGCGTGCTGTTTGTTTGGGGCGAGGAGCAGCAAAAGTCGTTCGAAGAACTTAAAATAGCGTTGTGTGAGCCGCCAGTACTTGCAATTTACGATCCGGATCGTCCAATCGCTCTTCAGACTGACGCGTCATCAAAGGGACTTGGGGCGGTACTAACCCAACAGTTCGAAGATGGAAGACATAAACCAATCGCTTATTGGTCGTCGAAACTGAACGATGCCGAACAAAAGTACAGTTCAGCCGAACTTGAATGCCTCGCCGTTGTCAAATCCGTCGAACATTTCCGTATATACTTGGAAGGCGTCCATTTCGATGTCTATTCCGACTGTGTAGCTCTCCGATGGCTATTCGGTATAAAGAACCCGTCTTCGCGCCTTTACCGATGGTCCGTTCGTTTAGGAGTGTTCGACTACACCGTTCATCACAAGGCTGGCAAGAAGAATAAAGCCGCCGATGCGTTTTCGAGGAATCCTGTTGTTGCGCTCATCGACACTGAAGCAATAGCTGAACGTCAGCACGAAATAGAAGAATACGGTATTCGTAAGTTGCACATCGCCAATGGTTTAGCCGTTGTTCGGTATCGAGGAAATGAGAAGCTGGTCGTACCGCCATCACTTGTTGCGGACATACTTCGACAGGCTCACGATGACGTAAACCATCCTGGATCGACAAAAACGTTGCAAATAATCTCCAATCGCTATTGGTGGCCGAATAGAGATAGTTGTGTAGCGCAATATGTGCGAACTTGTCATGCGTGCCAAATCGTTAAGCCTCCTTACGAAACAAATGTCGGTACACTTCGACCAATTGAGACACCAGATAAACCGAACGTGCTGTGGGCGATAGACACCATCGTTATGGGTAACGCCGCTAACAACACTGCCGCTAAATACATACTCACAGTGGTCGATCACCATTCACGTTTTGTGTGGGCTTCCGCGGTTAAACGTAATACCACCGAAGCAGCGATAAACTTCTTGAGCCGTTTGTTCGACGCAGTTGGCACTCCAGAAGCGCTATTGAGTGATAACGGCACGAGTTTCACGTCGAAAAGATTTCGTAACTATCTTGAGAGCCGGCACGTGAGATCGTTGTTGACTCCTCCCTATAGGCCACAGGCTAATGGCTTATGTGAGAAGACGAACTATTCGATCGTAAAAGGTAACTGTTTAGCGCTTACCGACAAACCAAAGCTCCGTTGGTCGAGCGTACTAAATTCGGTGCTGATCGGCATAAATGATCGTCCTCACGAAACCACTACATTCGCTTCACGTTATTTGCATTTTGGACACACCGCGAAGAACTTTGATCCTCCAAGTTATAGCGTAGAAAACGCACGAATTAAAGCCACTGAACGATCTCGTCATGCACAAGAAGAAAGAAAGCGTAAGCACGATGACAAACATAAATCTAGTAATTTTGCGGTGGGGGACTACGTTAAGTATCGTTTACCCGATAACCACCCTTCGCTAGACAAGTTGTCGCCATATTTTATCGGTCCATGCGTTATCATTTCGAAAATTGGCGAAGAAACGTTTAAAATCGATCAAGTCGTTGACAATATAGTCGTCAAGACTATAACTGCGCACTCCTCCGCTCTTTTTCCGTATTTCCATAGACTGGAAACGTCCACTAAATCGAAATCAAGCGAAATCGTTAACAAAAACCTCGAAAACAGGAACGAAATTGAAGAAAGCGCGTGTTTTCTATGTATGACAGTTCCGACAAAAAATAAACGTTATTTTCGTGCGACCCGTCGACTCATTCGTTCAAGTATTGCGCAGCACACGTTTACTACGAAATTTGGTGTGAAATTATTTATCGAAAATTATGCGAAAATATCATCGATATATGGAGCGACGATTGGGATGGCGGTGAGTGGGAAGAGGAAGTGTTTGGGCCATATTCGGACGAGGCGTGGGAGTTGGCGGACGAAGAGTAAGCGAAGGAACGCATTGATCATGAAAACCGCATTTTCGTCGAACAAATATTTCGTGAAAGCGCTCGACTCGACGCCTATCATAGCATTTATACGCAATTTTCGTCGACAGGAGAGGCGTATTTCGTGCTCGAAGGACTGAATTTTAATGCGAATAACGATGGCATCGACGCCTACAAAATTATCGTTTGGTGGGGAGGAAGCGGTGGAACGCGAGAAGAGGCGCGAAAA
>JAQIXJ010001268.1:0-22165 GCA_034700185.1 Phthiracarus laevigatus
GTTGTTAAAAATTGCTTTTAGAAACCCTTTGACAAAATTTAAATAAAAATGTTTTTAGTATATTATAATTATCAAATGGAGTGCATTAATAATTTTCATTCTTGTTAAAGTTTGTTATGGTTAAAGCTTGGCAAGGTTTAATTTCGGTCTGGTTTAAGATCGGTCTGGTTAAATTTTGATCAGGTAGAAGTAAGGTTCAAGTTTTGTTTTGTAAAAGTTGGGTCAAGTTTAAGTTTTGTTAGGTCAACTTTTTGGCCTTATTAATTTTGGGTCAAGTTAAAGTTTGGCCTTATTAAAGTTGGGTCAGGTTAAAGTTAGATCAGGTTGAAGATTGGTCTGGTTAAAGGTGGGTTAGGTTGAAATTGGTTCAGGTTAAAGTTTTGGTCATGTTAAAGTTATAGCTGGTTGAGTTGGGTAGAGTTTGAGTTCTTTCAAGTAGAATTATTTTGTAAAAATGAACATGTTAGCGCCCGCAGAAAGCGGGCTTAATTTCTAGTTAAATAATAATAGAAATTAGTTAATTTAAAATAACAAAGTACCAGTATCCCACACTTTGCAGGTCTGTATGGGTCTCATTTCGTATTTTCCCAAATTATAAAAAGGTGTGTCTAATTCTTCGGATTCAATCGACAATTTTCAGATTTTTATTCAAAAAATGCTATTTTTATGAAAAATATTAATTAGGTATCCTTATGCATTATATAGTTGTTGTTCGTCCAATAGAATCAAATAAAACGAATACTATCAATAGTTTTTACCAAACATTGAAAGCAATTAAATGTTGATTTCGTTATTTGAAAAAGTGGATTTGCTAACACACGGACAGATTGACGGACAGACAGACATGGTCAAAAACAGTAGCTCTACTTTTATATAAAAAGTGAGCTAAAAAAGATTTAAATGAAAATAAGTGCTTACAAAACTTACGATTGGTCAGACAGACAAGAAGTTATACGAAACAGTGTTTGCTTCAACAGATGTGGAAGTGCAACTATTTACATTACCTGAACATAGCACACCTCTAATTCAACCTCTTGATGTTTTATACTATAGATAATTAAAATTTTTGATTAAGGCTGTAACAAATTATTTATTAATACACGAAATTAATTTCAGTATACAAACAAGAAAATCTCAAATAATACTTCAATCGTTTGCTCATAATCAGTTGTGTTTTGATAATTTTATTAAGATGATAAATATGCCTGGTATGCATTCAAATACGACAACGTTGAATACGAAGAGTTTTTAACTGTAAAACAAGTGTGTTTTAAAAACATTGTTGGTGTTGACTGTGACTTAAGTTGTCCTGAAAAATATTTTTTTTTGCGGTGTAGTTGGTGTCGAGATGCTATATGTTTTAATCATCTTTTTATTGAAAACTTTTATTATCATCCTTTAGATTAATTAATAAACTATATAAAAACAAAAAAATTACCAATAAAATAAAAATTCTATAAAAAAACAAAAAAAGTTTCATTTTTCTATACTAACTATATCTTTAATCTTTCAGAATTATCTATTTCTATTTCACTTTTCTATGGAGTACGAATGAAATCGCCTCCGAACATTTTATTGTTCATGTGTACTTCGGGTAACGCTAAACGATTTCAATATTTAATTAATAGAAATTTATATGGCCACAGGTCTCTGGTATATAAGATTTATAGCCCCCTTTTAAAAAATAAATTTATTTCTCTTATGGGATGGCTCATGGGGTTGCGGCTCAATGTTTTCGATAGCCCTCATTAAGATAAAGAGTTTGATACCATACTCGGAGTGGTGAGGTCTAAGGTATCCATAAAAAAGAAAAACCAAGGTTATTTGCCCCCACTTCTATTACACCCCTCCTGAATATTTTTCTAAATTCTTTTTTCTTAAATTAATTAAAATAAATTAAAACAAACATTTTTATAGTATTTTCATCTCCCTACCCCATCGTGTTCAATTGTTATTAATTTTTAAAATTTTTGTCCCCCTTTTTTGATTTCCTTCTTCCTCATCACCTATGACCCCAATTTTTGGAAATTAGTTTTCCCAAATTAATTAATTATTTTAGAATGTAATACCACCCCTTCATGACCCCCTTTCAAAAGTTATTAATTTATAAAGTTTTAATCAAAATTTGTCCCAGTTTTTGACAATAAAACTTTAAAGGCCCACCACAACCCCCCGTTTTAATCTTTGCAGAAATTTTTTTTAATTTCATATTTTTTATTGTCCTCTATCGAATAAAAGTGGTTACAAAAAATTCGGCTTAATACAGTTGAAAATATTCCCTCGTTAAGTGGCGCTTTCAGGGAAATAGTGTATTATACAATTAGGATTAATGTCCATATGCCTTTTACACAACTTTATAACTTAAAACAGAATTTTCTATAAAAGTAATATGTACTAAGGAGTGACATCTAAAAATCCGGACTTTGTTTTAAAGTTTATTTAAAAAAACTGAACTGACATAAAAATATGAATATTATACAAACAAAGGTAGTATGCCATTGATCAATTAAACATTAAGTTTGAACCTTTATCTTCTGCTTTTTATATATTTAGTTTAAAAATTTTATTTTTTGATTGAATTTAGTATAGACAGCAATATTTTAAGTTTCTTTATTGTATCAAAATTAAATGTTTTTAATTTTTACCGTCCACCCCTATTTGCAATTTCGAGATGTAGTGCTTTATAATAAATACTTAAAAACAGAACATAAACATGTTTCGATTTTAATTATAATTTTTTAAAATATCGACTTTGTCAGTTTGTTTTAGTGATGGTAAGAATTTAAAGTTATAATTTTTTTACTTTCGTAAAGAAAAATCAAATGTGATTTAGATATGTTTGATGTTTATGATAGATTTATGAGAAAAGTTCAACCAATTATTAGTGGGTTTTTGGTACTTAATCTACCCGTTAATCACAAAAATCCGAAAATTAAATAATTCGATTTTTCAATCGAAAAACTAAAATTAAATTTTGGTATGCAAAATCAGAGAAGTTCTAATTTGTCTAAAATTTAATTATGTTTAAATTATCAAATAATAGTTATTAACTTTTTTAAGAAACTCTGACGAAATATTTTTGTCCAATCTATTTTCAGCCATTGTTTAAGATCCTCAAGTTTTTATAAAGAAAATCAGCAGATAATTGATTGGTCTTTATGTTTATTTAAATAATGAGATACAATGTTTATTACAACATTAAAAAATATATTTAAGCTCTCAGTTTTTCGAGAAAACAATAAAGTATTTCGTCCGGATTTTTAGTTGCCTCTCCTTAAATAATGGGAGCGAACATATACTAATTGAAACTAACTTTACAAACAAAGATATTATTACCGTATCGATATTGTTTTAAAATTAAAAATACAATTATGTTAGTCAACAATACAATTAAAATCAAAGTGAGCGCATTATGAATGTTCGTTCTATTTAACTCACTTTAAATAGACAAAGTTTTAGATTTGCCAAAATTTTTCTGTTTGTCCATCTGTCCTGGTGTTCTGGAAAATTTTAATAAAGGAATTTGGTATATTGCTATCATGGATTCCAGAACTATTATAATTGTTTGCATAATTAAGTATTAACCTATAAATAGTGAGCTCTCTATGAATGTGTCGTTTTTTTAGTTGAAGCTATACATAGTTTTAAAATAATTTTTGAGCAGAATTTTGGTTTTTAAACTATCGATTTAAAACAAAAATTGCTAAATTTCAAAGTATTAAAAACGTCAATAAATTGTATGTTTTGGCACATCTCTCCACCAAAATGTTTAAAAATTTGATAAATAAGTGTCCTTCAACTATTAATAACATTAACACCGAATGTTTCTTATCCCTATAAATTATTTATTAAATTTTATATAAAAACAAAAGTTATGAACATTATGTATAAGACAACGTATTCGACACAAACACATTCAAATATTATATTTTCACCATCAAATCTATTGTCAAAAATTACCTCAATTATTAAAATTAGTTAAACTTACAAATATTTCTACAACAATGTTTCTTTAATAATATTTTGCTCCTTTCAGCATAAAGTTAAATAAACTCATTATAGGAAACGTCAATGAAATAAAACTGACTTAAGATAACTCATAATTCATTCGAAAAAGAATGTGTGGACTTATCTTTAAGATAATTAAGCATAAAAAAATTTAGTCACAGGTTATCGAACATTTTATGAAAACGTGATATAAGCGGTCTTACGAACTACTGTTAAGTGATAAATAAAAAAGTTTTCGCGATACTTTATACCCAACATTTATCAAATAATCAAGTTGTTTGAGGCTAAAAATAGTTTAGTATATAAATAACTGCAGTATAACTACCAATTGATGTAATTAGAGCAAACTAATTGAATGCTTTATTAGATATTACGAAATAATTAGAACAAAATAAAATTAAACAAAAAAATTTTAAAAAACTGAAAATTAACATTTTACAGAAAACTTAAAAAAAGTTCAGTTACAGGTACTACTATAGGTATAATAGAATAAAAGCGAATCGAGACCCACAACCCTACGGTTGTGCAATGTTTTAAAAAACCTTACTCCTTACAGCTAAATAAATTAAAATAAAAAATTAAAACCTAAACCACGATTAATTTCAAGACTTAGAAAAATCAAAATCATTGGCAAATAATCGAAACAGCTATAAAAATAGAATTGAAATTGAATAAAATATGGTAAATTTTTTCTAAAATAATTTTGTCACATCATTTATTAGTAAACCTTTGGTGATTGTATATAAAAAAAATGAAAACGCATTTTATTTGGATGCGATCACAAACTACTTCGTACGCTAAGAACTGATTATTGCATTAATTTGTGATTACGATTCAGAAATGTAATCAAAAATGACTAATATTTGTGTTATTAAGTTATTACCTCCATATCGTTTAAATTATTAGCTCATACAAACAAATATATTAGACAATATAAAAAAGAGATTAATATTATCATATATTAAAAAGAAGTTATTTATTTGTTTTTCGTTGATTTTGTTATTTTTTGGTGAATTATGAGCAAAAAACAAGAAATGGCTGACGTATTTCACATGGAATTAAATGATGGCCATTTCGCTCATGGATACTGTGATGTGGATGAAGACAAGTTTGACGAAGACGACGACGCCATTATCATGGATAACGAGGTACGATAACCACACCATTGAAATGATTGCCATTATGATTATGGTACCATTAAATAATTTGAAATAGATAGTGGATTACGAGCCATCCATGTCATTGGCAGACGATAGCAATACAGTGGAATTAACAGAACAGATGGTGAATACTGGAGGAGAGAAGGCATCCACTAAAGACTTTGAGTTATTGAAAGTGTTGGGTAAAGGCGGTTATGGTAAGGTATTTCAAGTGAGAAAGATTACCGGTAAGAACTGTGGAAAAGTATACGCCATGAAAGTGTTGAAGAAGGCGTCGATTGTGCGGAATCCAAAAGACACGGATCACACGAAGGCTGAGAGGAATATATTGGAGAGCGTTAAGCATCCGTTCATCGTTGACCTGATATACGCGTTTCAAACCGGCGGCAAACTATACCTTATTCTCGACTATCTTAGTGGTGGCGAACTATTCATGCATTTAGAGCGTGAGGGCATCTTTTTGGAGGAAACCGCATGTTTCTATATATCGGAGATTATTCTAGCGTTGGAACATTTACACAAATTAGGCATCATTTATCGCGACCTGAAACCCGAGAATATACTGCTCGACTATCGCGGTCACGTTAAGTTAACTGACTTTGGTCTTTGTAAGGAAGCCATTCAAGATGGAAAAGTTACGCACACTTTTTGTGGTAATTAATACATTTTATATTTAGAATATCAATTTTCTAAATTTAAAGTTTGGTTTAAGCTTAGAGCATAATTTTTGTTGCTTTTACCAAATTTTATAATGTTGTTATCAAAATACTAAAATTTGTTATACATCTAATGTGCATTGAGATAATAATGTATTGTTAAGACAGTTTATTGAGAATATAGGTTTACCTGGCCTTCAAGGCACAAGTCCTTAAAAGCGAAGTTTCGCAACTTTCGTTTTTAAATCATTCGTTAAGCAAATACTTTGAAAGCTAAGATCCAAGTAATGTGTAATTTGTCACCTTATGAAATGCGCGCACGGTTTAGATCACCCTTATAACCACTTGATGAGTAAATAAGGTAATTATTTGTTGGCGATAGTGTTCTGCTTCTAATTGCGTTATAGATTCTAAACACCCCTTTACTTAATATCTAAGTTATAAGTGCTCTTTTTTAAGAAACATAATACGGTAGTATTTTTTATGGGAATTTTCGCATATAAGGATTGATGTTTTGATTGCGTGTTAAAACTGGTACATTATATTATTAACTTAAAATTATTATTATTGCTTCGGTTTAAAGTTTGAAATTTTATTGTATTTTGATTTTGTTTTGAAAAATGAAAACAACGCTAATTAAAACTTGTTTGAATAATAGGTACAATTGAGTATATGGCGCCAGAAATACTAACTCGTATTGGACACGCTCACGCAGGTATTGATTAAGCATAAAAATGGATAAATGATGAGATACTAGAATGGTTATTATAATTAATTTTAGCTGATTGGTGGTCATTGGGAACATTAATGTATGATATGCTTACCGGTGCGCCGCCTTTTACTGCCGAAAATCGAAAGAAAACAATTGATAAGATTCTTAAATGTAAACTAAATCTTCCCATATATTTGACTCCTGATTCGCAGGATTTAATTCGAAAGCTATTGAAGCGTCAAGTATCACAACGATTAGGTTCAGGTTCAGATAATGCAGCGCCTATTAAAAGGCATCCATTCTTTCGTTATGTGAATTGGGATGACGTTATCGCTCAAAGAGTTGAACCTCCATTTAAGCCAATTCTTACCAGCGATGACGATGCGTCTCAATTTGATACAAAATTTACTAAACAAACGCCAATTGATTCACCCGATGATTCGCTATTAAGCGAAAGTGCAAATCAAATATTTGTAGGCTTTACATATATAGCTCCCAGTGTTTTAGAGGAAATGCACAAACCAGACAGAGTTAAAGCGCGATCTCCGCGAAAAATCAATAGTCCAGAAGTGCTCAATAGAGGACAGATGCCCAAACAGTATAGTAATTTTAACCGATATCAAGAAGAACAAATGGATTATTCGAATGCTTATCACCCAAATAATGATCATTTGCGTTCAAAACTACCAAATGTAGCGCCAAACAGATCGCCATCACTTCCTGTCAAAAATATTAAAAAAGTATGTTCCAAAAAATACTAGCAAAACGTTTTTGATTTTGTTTTCCTAAAAAATTATTTTCTTACAGTCGCCTCATCTTTGACCTCAATTGAAATTAGGAATAAACAAATTTAAATGAAATAGTTAATTATAAACTTTATATATATATATGTTATTATAATTTAATAATAATTATACATATAATTCATATTTACATAAATTATTTTGAAATATATATATAATTAGTGCCTATCTTTTAATGACCAAAAATTGTAATCTTTTTAAAAATTGTACTTTTTTATTATTAGCCTTTGAATTGAATATGCCGTACAAAAATCATTTCCGAATGCAAAATACAATTTGCGCTTTTTTGCATACTCTTTACAAAATGAAATTTAAAATTTTAATTATCAAATGAAATTTAAAATTTTAATTATCAAATGAAATTTAAAATTTAATTATCAAATATAAAAGCAAGTTTGTTAAAAGATTTTAGTCAATATTTTTATTAATATTAATCCCGTTTAATGATTGTATTAACTCTTCAATCGATTCTTTTCTGCAATAAACAAAAAAACGCAAAAAATTCAATTACTATGTTTATATGTAAATATAGATAGAATTTCTTACTCGTTATTAAGCATTTGCTTAATGCTTTTAATTTGGTTATTCGATGGTGATCTTTGACTATCAGCGGTCATTTGCTTTGATGTGATAGCATTTGATTGTTGATGTGATGCCTGTATCTCACTCTCACTCTTACTAATTTGTTCTTCTTGGTATTTACACTTTACTTTAATTTGCTCTAATTTGTTCCGATGCGAACTCAATTTATTACTAATCTTTTTTAGTTCATCTCTCAGAGAGATTTCCGCGTCTGATAGAATTGGCTGTTGAAACTGCAATGACCCTAAAATCGAATCTATTTTATTTGATAATATCTCCTGAGTTTGTCTCGCATTATCATATTTTTCCGCGAATTGTAACAAATCACTTAATAAACACTCTTTTTCTTTGTTACATCTTTCTAATTCATTTAATTGTATTTTTTTATCATTAATTAATGCTTTAACTCTTCTCTCAATGGTCAGCGAAGCATTTTCCAAACGCTGTAAATATTCTTTTTTCAACACTTCGGTGGTGTTTAACATGAGTTCCAATAGTTGTTGGCTTTGATCGAACTCATTATCTTTTGATTTAAGCAATGGTATGCTTGAATTTCGTTTTAAAATTTGCGTTATATGTTCATCGAAATCTACTTTCGGTAATAATGATAATATTTCGTTATCGTTTGACGCCATTTCATCATTTTCATCATCGATTATATGCGGAATATATATAGGTGTCAGTCTTCGTCCTATTAGTTCTCCAGTATTTAATAAAACTAAGAGTGAAGTGTAGCCATTTTGAACACCAACTGCGAGCCCTATAGGAGTGGAATTCGATGTATTGTTTGATTGAGTTTCGTTACCGAAAGGTTTGGTGCAAATCAAGTGTTCGACTACTGTTTCTTCCTCTTTGAAACTAACCACTTCTTTCGATCTTAATTGAGCCACAAATGGTACACTAATAGCATGAATACCGCAAGAATGGCTGCAGAAATATCGCATTGAAATGATTGGATCCTTATGTAATTTAATGAAACAAGAAGTGTCCTGATCTTCCATATTAGATATAAGCGTAAGCGATAATTCAATGCTTTCGTATACAAAGAGTGTGGGCTGCGGTAATAATGAACGATCAATGCTATTGTCTTCATCGGAATTAAGTGCAATGCAGTGATGAATAACGCCAGAGGAAGTGACGACAACAATGAGAGTTGGATCACAGTCTAAGCAAAGCAAACTGCAAGCGTCGACGCCGTAATTATCTTCAGCGGGAGGTCTCATAGTTAAGGGACCGATAATGCATTTTGACACATATGAATATTTGAGGCTGGAATATAGAAGAAGAACGTCACCATTTCCTCTCAATACATACAAAGGCCATAAGCATTCGTCTTGACTTGTAATGGTTGATGGATCGACATCATAGCATTTAGAAATAGCTGAACCAAAGTCAAAGCTCACTGCATTCTCTCCAAGAGATATACTATATAGAGATATGCTGTGTTTGAGTGATTCACTCGAATCAGATGACGATAAGTTGATTACTTGAACCGCCGTTTGTTCATCATTTATATCATAAATCCTTTTAATGTTTCAGAACAATATCAATATAAAAAGAGAATTATAGTTAAGATTCGTGATTAATGATTAATGTATTGAAATAGTTACCTCAAACAGTTATCATTTGTAAGTAAAACAATGTGATTCTCTTGTTGACTGGAGGGATGCCATCGAATGCATAATAGCGATACTTTGTGGTTACAAACAAAGAATCGTTCACCGATACTCCAACACCTTTAATGAGTTAAAATACTGATACAGTATGCCTATGTCTATACATAGTAAAAGCGATTAATGATATTTCAGTTTTGACACAATGATTGAACGCTAAAGCGTTAATTGATAATGCATTCTCTTGTTATCCCCATTCAGCCATACAATCATTGGATTGCATCGCGAGTTATGCACTCGAGCGCGACATTATGTGTGCCGAGATATGTGACTTATGTATATCCGTTTTACGTGAATTAATCCAAACCATAAACAGCTTTTTAATTTTAACAAAACACTAAACTTTTTTAAACTATGTTACAGTATGTTTAGATTAAATGTTACAATCATTCCATTTGTTTTAAATATAACACTTTTCCTATTTTCCGTTTTACTTTTATTCGCATTTTTTACAGTAAAGTTTAGTAAAGAATTAAATCAATAAAAATATCATGAAAATATATTTAAGCAAAAATTCTGTTTTACTCGATATTAACTTTTTAATGATTCATTTTTCTAGACTTGTCATATAAGCACAGAATTGTAATTTAATTATAGACGAAGTTCGTCATACATTATCCTAAAGATATTCTAAAATACTCGCATCTCTTTGGTTACTGTATTACTGATACACAGTTAAATCACACTCATTGATCAATATTAACCCCATAGCAGTGCGAAAATCAATATTTTTAGATAATCAAAAATATTGCATTAGTAGAATATGAGTGTACGCTAACTTTTAACTGTTTCTATTTGGCAAAGCATTCATTTTGATATGCACTGTAATGATAGCGCATATTGCAAATAGCAATTGCAAACATGTTTGTAATTTTATTATATAAAAAAAACATTTTTGCCATATATTCAATTTGCCATAAAAAATCTAAATGCGTTAAAACACATCCATAATAGGAAAATTAAAGTAATTGTATTGGAAATATATATAGAAATATATTCGTTATAATTCTTAGCGCAGCACATAAATATTGATTGGAAGACGTTAGCAGGTGGTGGTAGTGGTGCGCGCTTTGGCTCTTATTATCATTTTTAATTGCCATCTGTTCAACTTTATAGCATTAAATTGTTTCATATAATGTATGGCTTTAACTGAGATTCAGAGTAATAATAGTAATGCGAAATATTGCATGTGTGTATCGCTTGGCAACAAAATGGGCATCTCTTTTATAAGTAATCAATAAGTAAGAGCTAAAGGGGTAATATGGCTATAAAAGCAATACTACTATCGTACGTATCTCAATATCACTGTTCTCTCTCTCTCTCTCTCTCTCTCTCTCTCTATTCTTGTTTAATTATTTACGCCCATTAACCAGTGATTGATACGGCAAAGCATGACACATACGCTAAAACAACGACTAACGAATAAACTCTTATTTTAACGGCCAAAACTTTTCAACGTTTTACTCTAAATTAAACGAGTTTGAGGGTCAAAGCGTTGGTCAAATTAAGATTTTACGCTAATTTGATCTGTTGTGACCCAAATTTAGACAAAAATTGGCAATTGTGCTAAAGTGGTCATCAATAATCAGCTATACGTTTATGATTCGTTTAGATCAACATATTGAAAACTGAACCCATCTTTTCTACTCCAACAACAAAAACCGTATATTTTAATTAAATCAAAAGCATTTTTATTTTGCAGAACTTCATCGCAAAACTGCATTACGTATTATTATAGACTTAAGTGAAAAGCAATTTATCCATTTTGTCTCGTATAACGATTATTACCAATGAGTAATAAAAGAATGGGAAGCACAGCACATCCAAACACATCCAAACATACACATACATACAGACATAATAGATATAATGATAGCGAAGCATCACATCATCACATACCTGCACAATACAGTATCCTTGGATCCCTCGTAAGCGCCATTTATTCCCCATTTTCGTGGCAATTCCAGCACATTAATTCCTCGTGTACCATAAAGTGCAAGATAGCGACCGGTGGCACTAAATTGGAGTTCGTCCACATCAGCTAATGGTGGGTTAGTTAACGCCAATCTCTGTAAAAACAGTTAACAAAATGATATATTACAATACAATCGCGATATAATAGCGAAATGCGATATATTCGCTAAACTGCATTCTTATAGCGATCGCATTATTACCTCAATTGCATTTTTTAAGGCTAAAAGTAGTTATATGTGTTTGCCTAAACTATAATGAATGGTTAATGCGTTTATATTACATCAACACTGCGTTTTTTGTTGGCTATTTTGCAATATAAATACCAATTATGGGATGAATGTGCCTCAAACTAGAAAAATAGTTGATATATATAAACGGGGAAAGCAAATGCACATCCAATAGCACATCCACTATACTATACTATATGGTTATAGCAGAGAAAAAAGTGAGACAACTATCCATAAGCGACAAGTGGTGCGAAACAAATGTGATTTACTACAAAACGCCAGTTTGGCTCTAGTGATAAGGTATTGAAAGGGATCACAGAATAAATATTGTGTTGACATTTACCACACTAAAACTCGAGTGATTAACTCTCAAAATAACTGGATTATAACGTGTTTGATGGAATAAAACAGTTAAATAGTCAATGTCTAACTATCATCCCATTTGATTTAAAACAGAAAATCAATGGAAATTTGCGTTCAATTTTCTTAATAATATTTATATATCTATTTTTCTTATTTCTAGTTAGATTTATATATTTCCATTGGTATACGTTCAAACCTGTTCAATGGTCTGTCAGTAATGCTTCGCTTTAGAAGAATTGAAAATAATATATATAACACTTTTACTGCCACAACAACGGGTTAAAAACTTTTAAGTCCCCCTTTTACTCAATTACTAAGTGCTGTATTTTTTTAAGTTGTGTGCCGTTAAAAGTGAATCCCTGTTTGGAAAAGCGCATCAATAGAGATTGCGATGCAATGTAAAGCTTGCATTACATTTGCGAAGCAATAACATTATGGCATTGCTATGCAAATGCGAGACACATTCATCAATTCAACTAAAGCCTAAATTCGTTTCGTTTTTATTAGTTTGCGTTGCATTTTATGCTTTGAACGAAGAAACTACTGGTAATATATAACTTATATAAGTTATCCGTTTTCGCCATTGGAGAAAACGAGTTGAACTATCAGTTCAATTGGGAAAAATTTGCAAACTTAATGCCAGTCGGATGTATATATATTTTGGTGCAATCTATGTATAAAACGACATAAACTTTAGGGGTAATAGATATTTAAAACTAGCGACGACCGCATTAGTGGATGCAATTGCAATGCCATAGCAATAACAAACCATCACAACCAGCACAAGCAAAAACATCAATTTCCTCTATTATTTTCTATTTGCCCTATAGAGCAATACAGCAATACAGTACAGTATTATATAACGTATAACTGAATTCACTATCATTCACTCAAACTTTCAATCCAATAGTAATAGCAATCGCCAAAGCAATGTAATCAAAGTTTCATTTGCAGGCACTTCCATAACAGCTTAAATTGATCCCATTTTACTGCTACTCCTAAAGGGTTTAACTTATTCCGATCGTCCCAATTCTTAACAAATATTTTTATCAAACAAATACGCAGATTCTTGTGTGAAAGCTTACGAGTTAGGATTAAACCAAATAATCGCGTAAACACATTCGCTACGAATGAGCAATGATTCGAGTGTAACGTTAACAGAAAGAAAAATTTTGAGCCAAATAGAAATAAATAAATAGGTTCGCTATTCAATAAAAAATTATTAGCAAATGTTTGCTACATTTGCGAAATGATCGCATTTTAGTGGCGTCTTTCACTCTTCTGGCAATCAAACTAAACACGAATTTGAAAATGCGTTATACATTAGATAATGCATTCTCCATTCAAACTCGTTCTTCTCTGGCACTCGTTTTGCATAATGCCTTTTCTTTGGCGAGTAATACTTATAGTGATACAAGTGATAGATTGTGTTTAGAGACAACACAAGCAAATCATTTTCACGCTTATACTCTCGATTTGCTCGCGGCGTCAAATAGTTTTTTGTTGCCTACAAATCCAACTTTCATGTCATCAGTGATATCGCTAACAGTCAGAGAGCGCGTGAAAAAAAACCCTTTTAACCAAAAGCTAAGTTTAGAAGAAAGGTTTTCAATTATTATTATATAAGTTTCAAAAAGTTGAAAGCACTGGTAATGGAAGCAAATTTATGCATTTAAAGAGACGAAAGAAAAACAGTGAGATATTAAAAAAAAAGTGCTTAACATTACAGCCATAGCTATGACCTACAGATAAATTGCGTTAATTACGATATTGCCTCTTATATCTAAACTCATAGAGGATTTTCAGTTGTGACATAACACGCGATTAAGTCTAGCAGTAAAGCGACAAACAGTGAGCGCCCATTATATTATTAATTGTATTTAAATCAAGAGAAGTGGCGCACAATTTCGCAGCACTCAGTAATTACCATATCATTGATGATGACCGCACTTGAATACTGATTATTGCGAATCAATCAATGACAACAAACAAGCGATACATTATTGTGTGATACGTGTGTGTATCGTATCCTTAGGACAGCAAACACAGCGCACTGCAAACCATTCGCGAATATTATCGCCAGCCAAAAATAAATGACTGCCTCTCTCTCTCTCTCTCAATGTTTTCATGCGAAAAGCAATTTTTTATCGTCTTTTTTTTTGTTTTTAGCATTTTTTATTGCGGTGTCACTGAAGGGAAATAGCAAATAACTAATATATAACGCAAAATACCTGAATGTTTAATATTTGTCTCTCGTTCTTTAATCGGCAGCAATAAACGCATTGATCCTCCGTTTGCCATATGAACACCTTATCGTCCAAAAAGCACATCACATTTTTCGAGTCAACGACGTTATCGTACGATAACCGAATCGAATCGCGTAATCGTTGCACACATTCACGTGTATTAATATCTGAAAAATAACAATCACACAAAACACATAACAAATAAAATAGAATAAAATAAACTAAAAACAAAAAAAAAGAAAAAATAGTTTTAATACGAACGAAATACATACTAAAATAAATGCCAACCAATAAAAAATATATGATTTATCGGTTAATATTTATGGTAAACACTGAGCAAACTGAAGCAAAATTTTTAAAAAATAAAATAAAATTATGCGAGCATTACATGCAAAACCATTTTAGTTAAATATATTTTTGCCACTAATTTATTATAATAATAGGAAAAATGCAAATTAAAGTCACGTCTAGTTTTGTCGCATTTATAACGCTATTGATATTAGATTATTGTATATATAATTACCATTAGAAGAATTGCGATCTCCATCGGTGCCACTGCTGTCCAATACTTCGATTGGTCGCCAACGCGTTGAACACATATTACACAAAATAATATTAGTTTTGATTACCGTTTATTAAATAATATGATTATTATTGTCGTTGTTTTTAAAATAACAGCCGACTGAGTGTTTCAAATAAAATAATCAGATAATGTTTACTAATAATAAAAACCGATAATACTATCAAATGCAGTACTAATTAAGTAAATTTATATTTTCAAAAATCATTAACAAAATGAATCAAAAAAGCGTTGATTGCGTTAATTATTATTTTAAATAAAAACAAAAATCCGCTAATATTTAGTAACGATTTGTTTACGTAAAGTGTGACACCAAACAAAAACGTGTTTCGCTCGCAAATACAACAGATGGCAGTAATGGCGATCACAGTTGATATTAATAGATGCGTGAGTGTGTGGTGTGCGACAGAATTGTGTAGACATTTGCCATTCAGAATATATGGTAGAGTGTGAACAACAGAATCGACAAGAATTCAAAACCAAATATCTATGATTCGTAACCCTATTTATGTGAACGTTTTTTAAGTATATTTTGAGCACAAACTGCTTTTTTTATATAAATAATCGCCGATTTTAATCGTTGTTTTTTTGCGCCCAAATTCGTTGACTGTATCGATGATAAGCGGAAGAATATTTGGATTGGATTTGGTATGGATTGCGCGATAGACAGAGAGAGCGAACGAGAGAGCGATTGTGTTGTGATGTGATGTACGCTCGGATTGAAGTCATGCGCGTTTCACACACTCCGTGGTGAAGCGAAAGATTGGCATTTTTGCATTGGTTTGGGCGAAATGGCTGATATCAATGTGCAGATAATTCACTTCTGGAAGAGTTTCGATTTGCCTCAATTCCAGGTAAGTTTTTAACTGTTTTCGCGTCAATCGCTAGCGTTAACTATTATTTACGTGAATCGATATGTTTTACCAATTGTTTGTCTACTTTTAACCATTTAGTTTAATTTATTTTAAATGTGGCGCCAATTGTTCACAGTTTTGCTATTTTCATCGTTACATACGCTCTATAGTGCGATGTTCTCTCGCTTTTATTTGATCGTATGTGCCGTAAAACATACAACAAAAATGTTAGTTTGGTTTTTTTTATGAATACGTGTTTTGTTTAGCGCTTAATGCATAGTTAAATATAGTTAAATAGACAAATGTATTGATAGGATCAATCGGAGATCGATATATAGAGTGTACGCGTAATGCGTGCTTTAAAAGTTGTGCAGTATGTGTGGAAACTAAACGGTTGAGCGAGTGATCGACTGATGAATGGCTAATGAATGTTAGTGTTAGTGTTTAGGCTTATCCGCAATGAGAGCATTAGTTTTAAAAAGCGATTGCGAGTGAAAAACGATTGCATACACTGCTACTCTCTTAGTAATGTATTTAAGACTCCCTAATATTCTCTCACACACTCACGCGCGCTATTTTTATTACTATTCCCCTTCAATAGATATATATAAGCAAATCTTAACGCAATATACATATATATATGTATGTATGCATATATGACTGTTGTGTGTGTGTGTGTGTACACAACACGGAGCACACAAAATAAAGTTTATGTATTCTTTTTTTACGCTTAGCGAACCTCTTATTTCTATCTCTATCTCGCTCTCTCTCTGTATACTTAAAGTGTGCAACAATTTTTTTATTCCCTTCGCATATACACTAACTCTATGCCTATCTCTCTCTCACTTTCCTTTTTTCTCTCTTTCTATCTATTTTTCTGCTTCTCATTCTATCTCTCTCTTAAACTCTCAATTCTCTCGATCACAAAACGCCAAACTGTTGTTTTCGCGCGAAGTGTCTTTCAGTGAAGCGTGATTTCAGTCGTTCAACATATAAAAATCTGTGTTTAGTTTTTTTTCTCGTGTTATAAGTGAAAGATTTCAAAAATCATATCAATGATGTGAAAATAAAACAAAGAATGACCAGTTTTTTTTGTTGCTTTCCGTACACGTAAACGAAAGTTAAATGTTTGTAGAAAATAATTGATCGTCTGATACGCTTTTTTAGAAGTTTTTTTTTGTTTCTAACAGTATTATTATTATTATGTTTTAAAAGCATTTACACACTACAATGGAAAGTTTTTTTTTCGAAAAAAATTATTTGTATCGATTTGTCATAAGTTTTCATTTATAAAATTTGTGTTAAAATTTAATTAAAATAAATATCATACGACATTATATAAAAATACTGTTTTTTTTATAATAAAATTCAGTATACGTTTGTGTCACACATACACATAAATTGTTGTATCGCTTAGAATATATAATATTCTGTTATTTTAGTATAGAGTAGTCTACGCTTTACTTCAAACACAAGCGACGTATTATCAAAAACACTGATAACTGCAGCGTTTTGTGTTAATAATAATCAGCGGATTTTTTTTCTAATTGTGAATTAATTCTTAATTATGTTAATAAATCTATTTATTAATTAATATGATTAAAAAAATTCATTAAGAATCGTAATTAACGAAAAATTTCGCTAATTATATCGAAATATATATATAATTAATGCGGAAAATTGATCAAAATATTTTATTGTTAAAAAATAATATCGATCTCATCTCTCGAAACTGAAATAACAAAATGAGTGCATTGCATAGTTTTACGCGCAAATAAAAATAGAAAAAAGTTTTTTTTCACTCAAAAAGAAATGTGAAACACATTTATGAATAGTTATCTAAATAAAGTAAAACGGTTTTTGCCTTTTTCTATCCGCTGTTGTGTTCACAAATTTTAACATTATCCTAACACTAGTTGAGATTACGCAGTGTTTGTTATACACGAGTATTATGTTGAGCTTTTGCACTCATCTTCGTTGTCTTGTCGACTCTTATTACGGCCAATTGAGTCGGCTTTTCTTCCCAAAACACCTCACTCTCACTCTCGCTCTCCATCTCTCCATACTCTGTTTGATTCCCCTCTATCTCTATCTCAGTTTGCTTTACTCGCAGTCACTATCCGTAAGTCTTTGTTGTCTCTCTGTTTGGCATTACATATAAGATAACTTTAGTTGTAATCCCAACGCGAAACATTGCTAACACTAAACATTAGCACTGATTGATATGCCAATTGGTGTGACGATAGCAAACAAAAAATTGTTCCGCATCTCTCTCTCTCTCTCACACTCACTCTCTCATGCTTTCGCTGTTAACAGTAAGTTGAAGTCACGCTATACTCGATTTGTTACGCTGTCTTCTATTCTGTTATTGAATATAAAAACAAAATTTTTTGTTACTATTTTTAATGAAGCGCTTTATGAAAAATTAACTAAATTTTAATTATTTTCTTTTATTCATTCACTGATGCATAAATGCATACGAAGTTGAAAATGTTTAATATATACATATTCATATAATCATCATTTGCTTCACAAGTGATTTCATTATTTTCCTCGAAAATAGAAAATATTATTGAAAAATAAGCTAAATTTTAATTTCGTGTTTCAGTGATATTCATTGCGTTCAATGCATGTAATGATAGTCTATTTGCAGACATTTACGAACTTCTTGTTTGCCATCATTTGAATGATTATTGCAGACAACACATACACGGATAGAGCAAAAAAACATTAGTAGAACACAGAATCAAAACAGAATCGGAATCAAAATCATGCAATTTTGGTTCGCATGCTGTGTATGTGAGATGAGTTTTGTGTGTATCATTATTTTATATTTTTATATATAAAATGTATTCATAAAATATTTGAATGTATCGGTAATACTTTGTTCATTCGCCTCTCTTTTATTGTGATTTATCAAAACGAATGGTTTGCCTATTGGTTTGCAAAAAAAATATTGAGTTCTCTCAGTGTGTTTTATAAATCTTGTATTATATAATATAATATGTGTGTATATATATATACTGTATATATGCTATGTATTCCCCGTTATGTCATGAATGCGTTTTCGCTTTGCCTCTGGTATTGATTTGCGAAGTCGTGCCTTTTGTGTTTCTTCTTTTGCACGGTATGCATATTAAAAAGTATTGATTTTCTCAGATATTAGTAATTTCACTGTATTTGCTCGCATCGCAACCAATATATATATATATTCCGCTCATAAGTTAAACAGAGTTTGCTTTGCGTATTCATTGCCCCCTTTTCTGCCAAACGTTCATATTTCTCTATCATTTCTCTCTCTCTCCCATACGTTTTCATAAGTTTTGTCATCTGCGCAAAGGCAACCAAATGGATAACTTTAAAGAAAATCTAAATTCTCTCTCTCCTCTCTCTCTCTCTCTCTCTCTCGCTCTCTCTCTCTCGCTCTCTCTCTCGCTCTCGCTTTATGTGTTAAATGTGCCGCAAATCTTTCAGCTAAAGAATCACACGAATCAAGCAATATGTGTGTGTTATTGTTGTAATAATAAACATTTTCTTTTTTATTTATAACAAAATACTTTCATCGCATTTTTCTTGCTTATAATTCTATAGCATTTGTTTCAAACTTTCTTTTTTTAATCTCTATCTTTATATCCTCTAAACACCTATACATATAATACTTCAAAACTTTTTAATATGTTTATATATTATTTATTTTTTTCAATGTAGCGAAAATTGTTGCGCGCACACACACAATATATATATAGCTGTATTAGAGTGTATTATTATTTAATAGCAAATTGAATAAATAAGGGGAAAGGTATAGTAACAGAGAGTACAGCGAAAGGTCTACTCTGTTCTAGTGTTATGAACTTGTATTGTAGTAACAAAAATGTTTTTCCATTAATAGAATATACTATACTATGTATTCTGTATATTCTATATTCTGTACGAACGCGAGTTTGTACCGGCTTTCTGTTAGAAGTTATACCATAAGTTAGTATATATGCTTAGAAAAATATTCGTACAAAATAGCGAATGGTATCGTATGACTAACATTACTTAACTGCAATATTTCTAATTAACTGCAGTGAAACGACTATGAATGCGCACATTTCACATAAATAGTGAACTTAACGAACACAAACTTTTTAAACGTGGCGTTTATGCCAGATTTTTACCCAAACAAAACTACTAGAACTAACGTTTATTGCTATTAGTGCCACTATTCTACTATATTTAATATACATTTTTAATACATATTTTAAAGTTTTCATTTTGAAACACAGTGTATATATATTTTGTTGTGGTTGCATAGCATATGCATTTTTATTTTACATACACAGCTCGAGAATGTTGACTATACTGTATGTATAGAATTTTATCAGTTACATAGTATTATAATTTGTGTGCTTATATACCATATACGATATTACCAGAGAATATCGCATGATCTTCATCAACACTATTGTACTGCTGTTACGTTACTCTCTCCCGAAACTATAAGTTTATGTTCAGACATTTCGAGCGCTTTAATGTATTCAAATGAATTTTTCTGTATTGATCCGAATATTAAATTTGTTTGAGAAGGTTTTAGTGACGTTACAGTAAGGCATTGCTGGCAAAATCTTTTTTGCCAAACAGTTTCTATTTGTTCAAGACGTGCCTTCAAACACATTACTACTCCAATCATGAGATGTTTTCTATGATTTGCAATTTAATCAGCAAAAAATAAATTCGCATACTTTTATAATTAACAAATTTTTTTTTATTAGTTTCTTAACTCTTATGTAAACAGTTTTTTTAAGTAATAATGGGTTACGCCACTTATTATATATGTGCCCCTTTCATAAAAGAGAAAAAAATAATATAAAAAACTAGATAGAAATGGAAATGAAGTGCTTGTCTCGATAGATGATGGCTTTGTTTGTGATCATTGGCTGCTTTTTCATCGTCATCTTCTTATGCTAATTACTTGCCGTGTTTTTTCCTTACGTATTCTCTCCGTTCTATCAATAAGAGAGTGTAAGAGATAGTTAGAGAAATAATGGGAGCCACAGATGAACGCAATGCAAACTCATTGCAGTCATCGTTATGTCGGTATAAGTGAGTGGCAATATTGCGAGTAATTATATTTGGCTCATTCATCCATTCCAGATATTTTTCCCTAACAAATGCAAATTATGGGATCGCAAAACAAAGGCTGCCTTTCAAAACTTAGTGTCTTCTTTTTTTCTTAGTTCGCGCAATATATAAAATTTTTTAATATTAACTTTGTAATATGAGAAACTATACTAGTTTTGATCCCAATCCATAATATTCCAGTGTGGCTCTCACTTGGGACGAGACTTTACATAATTTTTCCTCTTTTTTTCTTAATTCTTATTATATTCACCAGAAACGAGAATTTAATTAAATTGGATGTTTAACTCAAAGGGGGCTCGAAAAATAATTACTAACACAAAAATCGTTCTAATTAAAGGAACGGTGGGTGTGCTAAATAAGAAATCATGTTTTATTTTTGGCAAAACCATCTTTTATTCCAAAATTTTTTATTATTATTGCTATTATTGCTATTATACACTATTTTCTCGTTAATCGCTTGAATTTATTTTCGTTTAGTCATTGTGCTCATAGTTAACTGACAGCACAAGCGCTCCCAAATCTTTAAGAGTTTATCAATTTTAGGAGTGGTTCTTATAGTTATTTTTATGAATATAAATTCGAGTTAAATGCAGATAAATTTGAGGTTACACTCGCTAACTAAAAAAATACGTAATCAATAACTAAATTATTTTCTCTTTGATGGTGAATGCAGTTAAGTTAAACATTTAGTTTTTGATTTGTTTAAATGTGGTCAACATTCCATAAAAACTTGTTTTCTGAACAAAAATTTGAGATGGGGTTCAAATCTGGGGTTTATTTTTGGATTTTTTTATATGTTATCCAAAAAATAAAATACGCTTTACTTTCATTATTTTGTATTATTTAATCGTAGGAATAGTTTTTGATATATATTTTTTGTTTTTTACTTCTATTGAAAAACAATTTTTATTAACATTTAATTAGATATCGTGCAATACATTTTTTTATTTCGACTTTGTTTGTGTGTCACACTATGAATTTCTTTTTTATGGAAGTTATACCAGTATGTATCAACTTTGCAAAAACCGCACATTATAAATATATTTATAAATATAATTAACTTATTTTAAATTCATCGATTATTAGGGAAAAAACTTCAAATTTATTTTATTTTATTTTATTTTATTTTGGATATTTTATTGTGAAGAAACGGAGACACAAATGTTAAGCAAATATTATTTTAAGGTTACTAATACTATATAT